>WOGR01002482.1:0-24206 GCA_015342045.1 Leptinotarsa lineolata | reverse complement strand
CACGGGAAGTGTTCAAGGGACTTGGCACATTTGATTCCACCAAGAGCGGTACATATCAGAAATACGTGACGAACTGTGGCTGGTCATCGTTTTGAGGTTCGACTCAGTACACCTTGATCTTCACTGTTTAAAAACTCTTTCATTTGGAGAACTGCGTTCATGTGGAATACACTTCCTGGTAACATTTTTTCAAATGAATTTAATCTCCAGCGATACAGATCCAACGTGAATCACTGTTTTCGCACAGGCACAGCTCTTAGAGTGCCTCAAGGATTTTCGTGTAGTGCTTATGTTTTATCCTCAAAACAAAGTTTTGCTAATGTTTTCTGATGCCATTGGGAGTAAGTCATTCCTAGATTATTTCCATTTCAACTATAATAATTCCATTCGCTGAATAAAAATTTGTTAGTGCTTCAAAAATACCAACTATCTTTTTTGTCAGAAATTTTTCGTTAACCAACTGTAGCTCAACTATACGAACGACAACCCTTAAAAGTCGAAACTTCTACTAGCTGAGCATTAACGAGGTCTTACGTTTTAACAAGCGTTATTTATGTTATTTGTGTTATGCTCAGTCATCCATCTTTTCGGACACACACACTTGATAAGGCGTCATTCAGCAGGCACGGGTGTTCAACCTCTTCGTTGCGGGACAATTCCATTTAATTTTTTGAGTCATATTTAAATATATACAACATTTCTGAGAAGACAAATCATATCGTGGGGATTTTACAAAATAAATTTTTTTTGTGATATTCAAATGAATGGAACGATTGTATTGATTTTTATACTCGTATCTTTGGGTATACTTCTGTAGGAAACTCTGAAGATTTTACAGCGTCGTTTTTTGTTGTAACTAAAAATAAAAGACCACTTTTCAACATACATGTTGATATTACCTAATAGTTTAGTCAAATTTGTCATCAATCTTTATATTTTCATTAATACTTCCGCTTCGACACAATGGAGCTATCAGTCACCATTTCAAAGCGTCAAATAATAATGTACCCACATGTTTTTCTTGGCCCTTCCGATATTTTGTACCGCCTCAGTATATACCTATTATTTAGATTTCGACAGAAGATTGGTGAGCTTCTTCACAAAAACACGTATCGGTCATTAAATCCTCTAGCATTCAATTAAAAGAATATCCCTGTAAATATTTCGTATCTCGTTTCGGGATCCAGATAATGTTTTGATTTTGTTTACCATAAAAATGCAGAAGGCCATTTAAATATGAATGCCGGGCTATTAACGGAGATAAATAAACGTAGCATACTCAAATAATTCCAATTAATCGTTCGTACATTCGCGTTAAAATCTCGCTGAAGATATTATAACAACTTTCGATACATGTAAATTTCGAAATTCCACCGCGGTTGATTGAACCTAGCCTGTTGCATCTCTCTGAGAGTTTTTCCTCAAGCTCGGACTTTATAGATTTATTTAAACTCTTGCGATACGATAATTATGTATTCGTGCCTCCTTAAGGCTAACAACTGTAATAATATGTCTAAAATGGCGTGGTGATCTTCGATCTATGAAATATCACTCTTATCCACTTTAAATCTATTTCGCTGAGCAGTAATTCACATTAATACGGTACATATTGATAGATTAACGATCTATAAGTGAAGCAGCAAAATTTCTATTGTCGTCTAGATCCTTATCCGGTAAATTATAGACGAATTTAATTCTTGCGTTCACGACAATATCCAATTTGAATTCGGCCGAATGAGAATGAGAAGGTGTTTCGTAATATTTTTGACAGTTATCGAATATTTATCTTGCAATTGCGAATTTTATGAGCCATCCCTTGGGGCTAGACATTTTGTTTCACATTTAGACATGATTATCAATGATTCCATTGGCTTGGGTAATTATATGAGTTGAAAATGGGGTCAAAGCGCACAGTCACCTATATTCAGATGTATCAATAGCGCCAAAATTATCTATATAGCTATGGAGCGCACAATACCCTTGAAGTTACAAACTTTAAATATGGGCTGAAAAGTCCCAGGCCTAAGAAAAAAAAACCCGCTTTTTCTTAGTTCAAAATTCATCGACGTACTCCCCATCAAGAGCCACACAATCATTCCAGCGCCGCTCTAATAACATTTCAATACCACTTTTGTAAAACTATTTATATTTTGCCTCAGAAAAGGCCTCCGTTTCAGCAATAACCTCTTCATTCGAGCGAAATTTTTTACCGGTGAGTATTTTTTTGAGGTCCGCGAACAGCCAGTAGTCGCTGAGAGCCAAATCTGGCGAATACGGTGGATGTGGAAACAATTCGAAGTCCAATTCATGTAGTTTTTAGTTGTTTTGATTAACTTGTGCCACGATGCGTTGTCTAATTCAAACATATTTTTTTCTTTGCCATATGCGGTCGTTTCTCAGCAATTTCAGCCAATAACGCTAGATAATATTCACTGTTGTTGGTATTTCTCTCCTCGTGATGATGATGAGTATAATATCATGAAATTTCAACAGCTTTCTTTTGAAGGTTAGTACTAACTGAAAAATCGTTGAATGCAATAAGACTAGCGCCATCTATGTGTTAGGCCCGAGACTATTCAGCCCATGTAGTACATCCAATCCTTAAGACATTATTGAGCAGATTGCATAATTAGGGTCTGAGGTCCTGGTGCCCTTATTACTGATGTGTCAATGTGCTTGTGATGGATGGATTTGTACCTTTCAGATTCATGTGGCAGATATAAAAATTTGTGTTTTAATTAATTTACGGAGAATTAAATTGGTTCCTGTGCTAGCTGAGAAATAACGATATCTCAAATTTGAATATACGATTTCGAACATGATTGGAGATTTTACGTAGAAAGAGTAATCCAGTCAACGTTGCTTCACTCGAGTTCTCGTAATACCGTCTTATAGGAAAATTTCAATAAAAAAGCAATGATTTATTGTTAATTCAAGTTTTATGTTGGTACCTTGATTTATTCAAACAGTTAAAGAAAATTGATATGTAGTTTTACGCGTATGTAACTCTTTTAGTAGTTTTATGCATTCTGGACAATTTGAGAGCCTCATTGTTTTCAATTTTTTGAAAAATATTACTAGCAAATTACATATTTTACTATAACAAGTTTTTTCTGAACATTCTAAAAGTTTTTATTTATTCCACAATCCAACAACTTATGGATGACAGGAAATAATAGTTCATTCGCAAACATTATTTCTGATAAAATTTTGTACATAAGTTACGTTTTAATAACTCATATACCTATTAAGTGTAAATACGAATCAGGAAATCGTATTATCGTTGCCTGAATAAAGTCTGCTAAAATTCCTAGTGAATTGAACATCATGACTGGTTCATTTAATTTTCAATATTTCGTCTATGTAGTAAATAAAAAAATTGGCGAGTTACGTAGGTTCAGTTTAGAATGATCCACCAAACAAATCTTAACGGAATTATGAAATCTTTGTTTTCAACAGGTGAAACCTTTCGTTGACATGATTACCTATTCAATTCAAGTTACAGTTTAAATAGAGAGTATTAAATAAATTATTCTTACCGAAAATTATCCACATCCATAGAAATACACGACGAAAAAAATTATGACATCTCATTTGTTTGTTTATTAACAGGTAATCAACTGTATTGCCAAATATGCGCCAAACCAACTGACTATTATAAGACTACAAGTATAGCTGAGACACCAGTCAATCTAATAATAACACTGATAATATTCAAACATTCAACCTCTGACGGAAGCACCAAATTCTTACGAAGGTTCGAAATAGATGAACACTTGAATCTAGCAGACCACTATTATAATCTTCATGCAGTCATTGTTCACTGTGGTTCTTGAGTTGAATCTGGTCATTATTACGCATTGGTCAAAGACGCAACGGACTGGTTTAAGTTTGACGATAATCGTATCACTAAATTTTGTGGCGATATCTTGAATTTATTGGAGCCTCTGGTGACACCCTACATTTTGTTCTATGAAAGAGAGGACATTGGCAGATCAAAATCTTCAGATGATGTGGTGGTGCAGGTTTTTCCGGGTTTTCCTGCAGCTGAACAAGCAAATGCGCCACCGGAATCAATCAAGTCGCCCTGGAGCGCCAATTGATTTTCTGTTGTTTCATAGTTCCATCATAATTTGTATTACTTTTTAAATTTGTCATTTAAATAAATGTGCTATATAGACATATCTACGTTATGTTATTCAACTCCGTGAAAAAATGCAGCTCAGCAATCTGCCTAGGGGTCTGATATCAAGGGGTTGAAAAAATACGAAGTGGTGATGAACTCTAATATGTTTGAATAGTTCGGCCTTCTAGTTTTGAAATATATTCAAGTAGTGGAAAAGAACCCTTATGACACATTTCACATAGTTTGAAAGGTCTGTTGTGGGGAATGTGTCATAGGGGTTCTTTTCCACTAACAAAATATATTTGTAAAACAGAAAAAAATTCATCACCAAATCTCGTCCATAAAAGGGTCTTTTTCAGCACCTTGATATCAGGTTTCTGGACGGAATGCTCAGTTTCTTATTCTCATGAAGTTCAATAACACATCGTTGATATTTCCACAATAATCTGTTGAAAAAGCGAAAACTGTGGTGTCTTAATTTTTTACCGTATATGTGTATGGAAAGCTTCACATCGGTGTTTTTCTTGTGCCTTTGATAAAGTAAAAATCAAAAAATAAAATTACTTGATTTGTTGTCGTTTCTCTACTTTTTATTTATTTTTTGAACTTATGTGCTAACAGTTTGACATGACTTAATTTTCAGGGATTCGTTGCGAGAAACAGGACCACTGCGCGTCGCAACCTTGCCGGAACGGGGCTGAGTGTACATCTGTAGGGGATTCCTACAAATGCACATGCGGTCCCGGTTTCACAGGAGCTTCGTGCAGAGAAGACAAAGATGAATGCAAACAGGATCCATGTCATCGAGGCAAATGTCATAACACACATGGAAGCTACACGTAAGTAATTCTTTTGATAAATTCCATTAGTTTAAAGCACATAATGTCAGAGTGGAGTATGCATGTTGGCTGAAAGATAAAATATTAAAAAAAAAAACTAGAAATTTTTATTTTTAATTCGAAATTACGACTTGAAATTGAAATTTCAAACTGGTTGTTAGTGTTCAAAATGAAACATGCACAATTGCCTTCTCTCAGAGTCCCACGACATATCGAAAAGACCGAAAAAAATCACCAATTTTCCCTTGAAATTTTGGTGCATTTTACTCGTCAAAGTTGTAGAAAATAAATTTTTCTCCATTTTTGTTAAACTTTGTTTTTGGAACTGTTTCAGTTATATCCTTTAGGGAAACAAGTATAAAGACAATACTTGTAAGGAATTCAGAACGCCTATATTTTTTAACCAACCCTGCGTTTGGGGGAGGGTTAAAATGGAATATTGCGTTGGTGCTATTGTAACCCCACATTGACAATCGCCATTAATTCCATGACCTGGTGGTATGTTCTCGGCAAGTGGCAATGTCGACAGTGGTCGGAGACGGTTTGTTCAGATTGAGCTTGTTTTTACTAATCCAAAAAGAAAAAAATCTGAAAAAAAGGCTGATTTTGTCCGGTTTTTCGAAATGGCAGCAGGCGGGAGATAGGGGAATTGTGTTTTTTGAATTTCAAATGAACTACTCGAAATGAATATAGAGACACATCCTTAAAATCCAATGAGTAAAAAAATATGTATTATTTCATGATAAAAACTTCTGGTGTTTACTCCATACTAATTCTCAAAATGTTCCATTCGGTTGTTGTTTACTTTTTTTACTTCTTTTTGTACTTTTACCTAGAAAATCATTAATATGAAAAATTATGTATTTAGTTTCACTTTACTTTAGTGATTGGTATTAAATTTTAAAATTTAAACAATGAATGTTGATGTATAGGGTGGAAGGAGGATACGTAGGGTGTACCTCAACGAATTTCAAGTTGCTAGAGCAGTGGCTTTGATCGAAGTAGGGTATTCAAGGCGTCGTGTAGCCCAAATGCTTAATGTGAGTCATTCTGCGGTTTCCAGAGCTTGGAATCACTACCAAATTTTCGGCATAGTAAAAAGAGCCCCTTATCCCAATCGACAAAGGGCAACAACCTGCAGAAAAGATCGTTTGTTACGATTTTGGGCAATTAGGGATCGCACCGATTCTGCTAGAACACTGCAAAATCGCCTTATAGAAGCTACGGGAACGGGAACGAATTTCGAACCAACCGACTTCACGAAGTACAACTCCATGCAAGACGACCTATCAGAGCCCCTAGATTAACTCCAGCTCATCGAGGAAATCGTAGAAACTTTTATCAAGAACATCGTAGATGGAATTTAGAGCAGTGGGTCAATGTAATGTTTACAGATGAAAACAAATTCATGTTATTCAACAATAACGGACGTGTTCGGGTATGAACGCTATTTGGATGACTTTGTGCAAGAAATTGTTCCATTTGGAGGTGGATCGATAATGGTATGTGCTGGTATAACTTTGACAAGACACACGGACCTTGTGGTATTTGGGGAAGGGACTAACGGCTCTCCGTTACATAGAGGAGATATTGGAACCTCATGTCGTCCCATTTGCCCAAAATATGGTCGCTGGGTTCATTTTACAACAAGATAATGCCAGGCCACACGTAGCCAGGGTCGTGAGAAATTTCCCACAGGAGCACAATATTAATGTCATGAGATGGCCAGCTAATCATGAGATGGCCAGCTAATAGTCTGGATTTAAATCCTATTGAGCAGCTCTGGAATGAACTGGAAAGACGTTTGAAGGGTCATCAACCCTTCCAAAATCTGAACCAAGTTGCAGATGCTCTTTTGACGATTTACGAGCAGTTACCACAACAAATAATTAGAAATTTGGTGGAAAGCATGCCTCGTCGTTTTGCCGAACTTCTTAGAGCCAGGGGTGGACGTACTCACTATTAATGTACATTTTTCTTAATTTTTTTCTGAAATGAATTTTATTTTTGAGTCTCATTTGTATTTCTTTTTAATCGTATTACCAAACAGCATTTTGAAAACAATGTAAGTTAAATTTAATAAAGGCACCTATAGACTATTTTATAAATATAAATGTTTGACAAAATAATACATATTTTTTGACCTATTGCATTTTAAGGACATGTCTCTGTATTCATTTTGAGTAGTTTATTTACCAATCTATATACACAAAAAACACTTCGGAACCACCGTACCTTCTGTAAATAAACCCCTATTGTTGGTCTCAATGTTTCATATTGGAATCAGACTTTTGTTTCAAAATCTACTTTTAAACTGAAAATTTCAATTTTGAACCTTCCATCGTTAGTCTAGAATTCATCTTCAACTTATAAATCCAACATTTATTTTTAATTTGAATTTTATAGGTGGATTTCGAACCCCTGGAGAAAAATTAATCAAGTTACCATCTTCAGTAAATGATTCATCTCCTGATGATGCTAACTTGCTTGGCGAAACGATCTTTAAGAGTTGTGTATCTATGATGTGAGAAAATAATTTTTAAAGACTCGGAATTCGTACTCTCTAAACTCGGAATTTCCATTACAAAATTTCAACATTTCAGTACTCGGTAGATTCTATTGAAAGTTCTGAACTTCAGCTCAAAATTTCAATATTCCGACTAAATTCAGATTTCCAGACGCGGGACTTTTGACATTCATCCCGGAATTTTATCAATTTTATTGAAATTCCAACTTTCAACACAAAATTCTGAACTTCATCTGAGCATTTTTCTTCTAGAATGCATTCATTTTGATGATTTCGTTTTTTAAATTCTTCCTCAAATTCAAACTTTAAAATTTTATGGGAGAATCACTCGAGAGCCGAATACCTAGTTTTCTGCGTAAACAAATGAATATCTTGGGAACGATTCACTTTAGGTATAGGGTGTATTACATAAACTACCATTATAATTATGCCAGGTTTTCAAACATGTGAAAATATACAGGGTGTTACATTTGAATTAGGCCATTGCGCTGTATTGTAGGTTAAGTGGTAGAACAAACCTGTAGTGTTCTACACTGTAGTTTTGAACTTCGCCTTTTGGTTGTTATCCTATTTCACCCAATAAAGACCATTATTATTATATGTATAATATATTACATCCATTTGAAGCATGATCAACCATAACATTTGACCTATTTTATCCGCATCACTTCGAAATCACTGTATTTAGCAATCGTTTTTCTTTGAATTTCAATTTCAATGAACAATATCTTTCATAGGTGAACGTAGACAAAGAGAACTTTTAGAATAGATCCATTGTTGTAGACAACTAATTGCGCTGAGAGCATGCTGGAGATCCGTATTGGTACATGCAAGAAACCCGCCCACTCGCAACCTAACCGCGTTGATTGCCCCGAGACATTCTAGCAATGGTAAATTTATAGTGGTTTCTTCAGTCTGTATCATAAATTCTATGCTCGATTCCTACTCTTTATTTTCGTATTCCAAGAGAATTAGTCGGTTTGGTGGAAAAACTCGCTCAGTATTCCGGTAATCTCCATAATATCGTTTGTAACTCCCTTTCCACACTTCAAATGATTCTGTTCGAACAAATCTTTCATTAGGTTCATTAAAAGCAAACCTGAAGCCGAGTTGAAATTCGCAAATAATTATTTTTACGAGTGCTGTTCGAAAAGTAATGATGAAATACTATTCACAAAAAAATATTTATTTAGTCTTCTGAATCTACTTGCTCGTCTACTTTCCCTATCCAAACTTTTACCATTGCTCCTTCTAATTTTTTGAACAAGAACGCCAATCTATCTTTTCAGAGCTTCTTGCAACAACGCCCCTTCACAGCTTTTATAACTCCTTGTATATTGTTCTAAAAATTGTTCTAAAATTGTCCGTTCCGTTAACCAGCTGACGAATGTCAACCCTCAGAAGTCGAAACTTGTGCGAGCAATGGATTAACGAGGCCTTACCTTTTAACGTGTGATTACCCAGCACGGTGGCCCGGCGGGGAATCGAACCCCGTTCTTCCGCTTGAAAGGCGGATGTGCTAACCTACACTACCGAGACCACAGTTATCCATTCTATTACGAGTAGTCAATCTTTCCAACTCTTTGAAAAAACAATTCAGCGTTGATTCATTAGGTTGAATTGGAACCTCGAGCGTAAAATGAATCTATTTTCGATAGAATTTCCCACACCAGAAAAAAATTATGTTTTTTGACGCGAGTTTCGCTAACCGAGTTAGCATCATCACAAGATGACTTCAACCGTTGTAGTCATTTTTTAGTGATAGTAACAAGGATATGACTACAACTGTTGTTTTTATCGATCAAATGTTCATCTTTGGTTTGTATCTTTTTCATTCTGGCCTGAAATATATAATATCCCCAACTTAAACTGTTCATAACTTCGACAGAAATGAAATTTTATATAGACTTCCAAATGTTTTCGGAAAAAATGTCATTGTTATCGCTCATCAACTGAGTTTATTGCTGTGTCCAGAACCACAAAATAAAATGTTATCTTAACTACTCCTCAGCATCTTTGATTGGTTTATCTTTTGCTTTGTATGAAAACTACCTTTTTTGCTAATCACTTGTTGACTCTGTTCCAGATGAGATTGAAATACCAAGATCTTCTGTAATTGTTCAAGAATCTACCAACATCTTCTCAAAACCTTCAACATTTCTTGACTCACCAATGATTTGAAAAGCTGATTTGTAGCACAAGATAAATCAAGTAGCCTCATCTGAAATGACTCATTAGTTGAGTTAACCTCATAAGAAACGGTCTATCACACTACAATCTTCACAGGTTTTCTGCAAAGTTCTCCACAGTTCTTTTTCGTTTTTATTTACAAAGTTCATTTTAATTGTGAAATGTGAAGACAATCGGCTAATCACGTTCAAAAATCCAAATCTCACATTTTTCTGTTTCCATTTTTCCTTTGAGCAGTCCCTGTGAATGAAGTTACAAATCGCACTCGGTTTAAGCATGATTTCCATTTCTCTTAATTCAGATCGATAATGAACGTTCCAATTCCGTCGTATCTACGCCATGAGCTGGCCTGGGGCCAAGCATCTTTTCCATTTCTAACACTCCGATATTGGCCAGACTACAGGTGCGACCTTGGATTTCGCCGACCTTTACATTGAGTAAAAATACACCAGCTATGTAGTCCTAATGCGTTGACCTTTGAAATTGATTTATTGGTGGTAGCCATTGAAAAGTTTAATCTGTTGAAATAATTGAAATGTTTGGAGCATCGTTAAATGAAAGGAGTTTTTTATGAATGATAACATTGAAAATAATCCGGTGATTGGCTCAAACATACCACCTCAAACCTCTTAACCCCGTATCTTCAAACCTTAAACCCTAAAAGTGTGTTTTTAAGGTTAGGGATCATCGGGTTTGTGACTGGGCATGCAAAGAATAATGAAAAGGCCAATCTGATTTCGAATATCGAGTCGTCTTTCAGCTACGGAGCACTTTACCGATACAACGTACATTACTGTAGATTGTTGAAAATGCACACTGGCAACACACTCATTAATCATTTCATTTTTGGAGCAATTTGAAAAGTGAAATATATCGAAACTTCTTGAAAAATGGGCTGCCAATATTATTTGGTGACTTAGACTTCAATCTCAGACTTAGAACTTAGACTTAGAGGGTTGAAGAACCCTCTTACTTCAATCCAGCACTGAAATGGAAACAAACTACTGGGCCTACATCACTTTTTCTGCGATTCACTGAGAGTAGGTCGTTTGAATTTTATAAGTAACAATTTTGCCCCCCCCATGCCCCCTTTGATATTCGTTTATTATTTTTAAACTTCTGCAAAAATACAAAATAGCTGTGAGATATAGTTTCAGTCATCTCCTAATGATGACAATTTAGTCAAGGTCGTGAATCAGTACTTTTGTTCTGGGGGGGCAAAAAACTTTTAATAGATCCCCATTCAAAGGGGTCTCTATCATTCCAGTTGTATCTACCAAAAAAAGCTTAATTTCAAACAAAGGGTATTTTTTTAATTGTCTGATGATGATCAAAGAAATGTTTCATCAGCAAAATTAAGTACTATACTACCTTTTTATTTTTTTCGAAAATAAATCGTACATGAATATGTGCTTTGTTATATTGTTGGACGACTTTTCATATTTTCTCGGCGCCACTGTTACGACATCATGTGAAGTATTGCCGAAAATAAAACACTACTGTAGCAATTAACGTTTGGACTATTTCCAGTATGTCTGCTATGCATTTCGCTAAATTACGATCGCACATGAACCAAAAAGAAAAAGAAAAACTAGTTGGAGAGTGTTTTTTGTTTACGCATTTTTTGTAAAGTAATAAAACCAGGTTTCATCATATATCGTATCTATATTTGCTCCAAAATTATGAGCGTAATGTAGAAACTTCACTTAGAAAGATGTACTCTTGTGAAATAGTTTTTTTAAAAGTCAATTTGAAGTTATATTCTGAAGGAATATTTTTTGTTGGCCCATAGTTTTTCCTAAACAATTGATTGTTTGTCTAATTAATATTGGAATATGTTCATTAAAAAGACCATGAATGAAGAAGAAATGTTAGTCGAAATTTTATTGTCAAATCGATCACAAAATGTGAATAACACTTGAAAATTAATATATCGTGATTTTTTGCCCGAACTGATATACATACAAATCAAGTTGAATAAAAGGAATAATCCAACTTTATCACGAAATTGTCATTTTTTTTAAACTGTACAGACATTAACTCAATATTATGAATGTGCATTTGCATTTGAGAAAGAAAGTACAATTTTCAATCTACTGAACCAGAAACCAAGTTTTTCAACTTTACTGGGTCTTTTAGTTCCTTATACTTGAGAGAGACATTCTTTTCGTGATATTTATTTCAGTCATAAGATGAATTCGATAATTTTCTTGCAAACAAAATATCTTGCTTACTTCACAAGAACTTTCAATTCTTGGTTACTCCATAATCAGATATATATATTTTTTGATTCCATTACTAGTTTATCACTGGTAAGTCCAATAATATTATAGTGACGTATTCTTGATTGTCTATTGATAATAATTTATGACATTTAGTTATTGTTCCCATTCGCTATCTCATCCGTTTATGATTCAATTGTGAAAGTCAATAAGGTATTCATTTCAGTGGTGTGATATTTGAAAGGAATGATTTCAGATCTGGGGGTTTTTTGTCTAGTGTGTATGAGAAGTTGTCTCTCGTATACTTTCACCATGACGTATTGGAAAAATGAAATGACTTATTTGCAAGAATAGTATTTTCATTTGCAGTCGACAGTAAATTTATTTGTCGCAAAACCTTCAAAACCCCATGTTGTGTTCTATAGATTGTAATTTTTAGATATTTCCGTAAATAGAACTACAACTACGAACTGCCGTTTACAGTATCTACTTATTCCGAGCAGATAGTTGTTGGTTCACAGATGGATCAAAAACACCTTCAGACTCCGGTGTTTTCAGTTGCAGAACCAGGACAGAGATATCAACCTGCCTAGGCACCTATGCGACTGGAAATCTTTGCTATTCAATTTTGTATGGTAGCAAATTGCAAAAAACGACTCTCTTCAATAGGAAGACTTAACAAATTGTCTCTGGTCTGGATTCCTGGTTATACTGGCCTGGAAGGCAATGAGGCTGCTGACTCCCTTGCAAAGGAGGGTGCTGCAAGTAGCTTCATCGGACCAGAACCTGTCATTGGCATTGCCTGGATGGCAAAAAGTGTTAGACTTCTGGCAAAATGTTCCAGGATTGGCTAACTCCAAGGTGTTCATTCACCCTTCAAAGTTGTTGGTTCTTAGTAGGATGTCTAACAGGCCTCCTTAGAGTTCACTGTCGTCTGAATCGTCACATGCACAGACTCGGACTGTCGGAAGACAGTGTGTCTCGCCTTTGTATGAAATATGATGAAACAGCAGAGAATATACTTTTTGCCTGCTCCGCCGTGGACCGAATCAGGTTCTCAGAGTTTGGTAGAAACACACTCTTACTATCTGACCTGAAAGATCACTCACCATACAAACTAATCGGCTTCGTTAAGAAGCTGGATTTATTTGGTCGAGTGTGAATAGATGTGCGCCACAGTAAACCTTTGCGGGTTGCGGTGGAGGGTCGAATATAGACCCACTCACTTTGACCTAACCTAACCTAAATAGAAGATGGAAAATCTGCTAATCGAGTAGTTTGTTGAATGCCGCATTTTCTGGTAGGTATATTTCTCTAAATACAAATGATTTGAACCAACATTTATCATAACATTAGACTGGGAAATGGCCAGATTCATATTTCGTAGATTTTTTTTTAGGATATCTAGCGTCGTTTGGTGAAAAATTGTGATGTGTGATCATTATGGAAATTTTCGGGAATGTGTGAGAATGTTTAGAAATGATTCTTATTATTCTATAAATGCAGATGGTCATCAATTTGAACATTGAAGTAATAAAGCAGTAAGCAAGCAGCTAAATATATCTTGATTTCAAAATAAAATTTTTCATAAAACTACTAGGCAAAAGATGGGAATTTTATCGTCTGTAATAAAAATTTCGAAGGATTTTAATATTTTGGAGCGATGTTCACTTTCGTTTAGAGTGATAGTGAATACTGTTTTGGCTAATTGCTAGGACTCGGTGCATACGGTGTTGTTGAAATACATCGCCCCTAAGGCCCCTTTCACACAGAACGGATTTTGGTCGGAGACGTCGCGCGGACATGGCGCAGACTTCCGTCTCTTCCGCGTCTTTCCTATGAAAACAAATGGTTCAATTCACATACAAGCGACCTGGCACCACGACGCTTTCACGTCGCTTTTATATGAGTTAGACCCTTTGTTAACATAGAAAAGACGCGAAAGAGACAAAAGTCTGCGCCATGTCCGCGCCACGTCTCCAACCGACGTCCGTTCTGTGTGAATTGGGCCTTATGAGTCAATGCAAAGGCCAGCATGCACTCGACAATGATATGTCGAAAACGTCCACACAATGCCCGTCTCAACTCATGATTTGTACTGTGTTGATTAAACGCCCGTCTACGAGCGTTCTCGAAAATAATTGCATTATTAGTTGGAGTGACTGCTACTATTATTATTATCAGTAAAAATTACGATCCCTCATTTTTGCTAGTGATTTCTCCCTCTATGTCAACAGATGACGTGAGATCTGATACAAAATACCGCCCACTGCATGTGGAAAGTGAATTGCACTTGAAGTAATCCAGCAGATTGATTACATTGTCTGTTTTCCATCGCCCATTCAAATGTTTGTTTAGCAATTCCTATGCACACATCGCAATTTACGCACGCAAATCGCGATTACCCGGCTATTTTACAACTGCGATTCGTTGTTGTGGTTGAATCCTTAATTGAATGAATTTATGGGCGTCTGCGATTACTGATAAGATAGTTGACGCGTTCGGAGTTGTTTTCCTTTCAATATTACTTGCATATGAGTGTTTTGTGGAAATTTTTGGTGCATGCCATGCGTGTCCAACAGAAAAGTACCGCTTTGATATCACAGTGAATAGGTGGTATGAATAAAACTGAAGGGAGAGAAAGGTGTCAGGAAAATGATTTTCTTCGAAAAAAACAGAAGAAAAAGGAATTCATACGCGAGGAAATCAATAAGCATTTTCTTATTCTCGCAGGGATTCCTTTCGAAAAAAAACAAAATTGGAAATGGAAATTGATACATGTCGCACGCGTCGATGTCGTTTGCGTTATATTTGCATATGAAAAAGTCGCTGACGGGAGTAATTTAAAATGTTCTTGTTTTCATACTATCCATTCAGATGGTATCTGGATTCTCTTGCTTCTACCTGTTTTCCCCCTTCAGATGACCTCATATGGGAAGGTTGCTGCGGTGGGAATCTTACACCTTGAACATCTGACAACTTCAATATCGACTTATCACCTGAAATCTCTTCAGTATGCCATTATGGCTGCCGTAGAGAATATATTCCAGAAGAAGGTACGATTCCACAGCTGCACATTGCGGCCTGGATGGTTGCAGGTTACACGTGAGATTCATGAGAGCCTCGACAGCCTGCCTGAATTTCGCCACAGGAAACCTACTTCCTATTTGTGCCCGACGAAGGTAGTCATATTGACTACCGATCAGGTTCTCAATAGACTAAGATAAATGTATCATGGTTAACCCCGTAGTAGATTATTCTTCACAAGGAAATTCAGGCCGTAGTAGCAGAGTATATACTCTATATGCCTGTCCCTTCTGGGGATGTGACCTGGTTTTCAGCGTTTGATAGAGTCCGCCTCTTGCCAACTGACCTGAAAGATCAATCACCAAAAAATCACAGTCACAATGTAATCGGCTTCGGTAGGAAGCTGGATGCATTTGGTCTCGTGGTGTGAGCCCCAGTAACCTTCAAGGAATGCTTTGGAGAGTTGACTGGAACCACATATTTTGAAACTACCTACCACCAGTTGTGTTTCATGGGATGCAGCATATTATAAATATTTTGGGGATAATCTGTAACTTTTAGGATCAGAAAAGGGCGTTTGAGTTATCCAAAGACGTAAACAATGATAAATTTCCATTAGTAACAATCTTCTTATAGTTTTTTTTGAGAGACACATCAGGCACAGTATAATATTTTCCAAGACTTGGAGCCATACACCGTCCGGGTCACATAACATCCACACATGTAATACTCTTAGCGTTACTCGTCAAGTGCATATTTATGTTCGACACTCCATTTAGATTATTGTATGCATCGCCATGACATTCAAGCTTTTCATTTCCTCTACCAGACCTCGTTTTTTTTCATTTGGAATTTTTCACATTCCGGGAAAATGATTCAGTTCATGATTCATGTTCCTCAGCAACATGTCATACTAGTATGCTACACAGTAAATTGCTCAACACCTAACTCTTCTCTTATAAATTTTTTGGTAACCTGGATCAGCCAAATGTCAGATAAAATTTCATTTCTAAACTGTAGATTCTTGTGAATTATGGAAAATAACAGAGTAGTTCATTTATTTGATTTTATATTAAATTTATCTGTATTTTCCACCAGCACTTTATATAATTTTTTTCTTAAATAATCACTCAGTTATGCGGTAACTATTATGAAGTTCAATGTTATACCTATACAAGGTTCTTAAGTACTTCGTAGTATTCATTTCCTATCAAAATAGGATGCTTGCATAAACCGCTAAATCCAAAATATATAAATATACTGGGTAAGTTTCTGTAAAACTGGAAAAGTTACGAAATTGTGAAATCTTTTGTACTACCAAAATTCCACATTGATACCAGGAGTGACAAAAAGTTATAGGGTTGAGCCTGAATCAGTTCGAAGTCTCTAGACTCCAGGTAATATTCTGTTTCTGAAAATATTCTTATACAGGGTTCAATAATGGAGATTCGTCGTGGTACAGTAGAAATAGTAAAGATATTAAATGATTTGTTGTTGGAAAAATATCATACTTCTGTTTTTACTATTACATTTTATCTTGGACAAGCCGACAAAAATTAATTAGCGTTAAATGTACCTTCAGGCGTGTTTCAGACACAACAACATCTAAAAATATCAGATATTTACTGTTTTCTGGATAATGGAATGCTATAATTTTTAATCTACTCGAAGTGCGAATTATAAAAAACAATTTTTTAACACTTGAGTTGTTGAAAATAACATGTTATTTTCGGAATGTTCAATGAAATAAAATTCAATCGATTACAATTAAAAAGGAGCATGCCGTAACTAATGATATTTTGTTTTTTTTGTGAAAAATATTTCGGGGACTCTTCAACAGTTCACATATAATTGCGGTGCCATTCAGTATGTTTTCCCAAATTTTTGACATAACCTGTCTTTGATTTCAGATGAATTTTAATGACAAGAAACTAACTTAAAACGACTGGTCCATTCTCAAAGTGCGTAGTGGGCCATTTCTATTAAAAATAACCAATTTATTTTTTCGTTTTCATTGAACTCCTTCCAAGTACTACAGTATTATTGAGTTGGAGGCTTGAAAAATATAAACTTGACCTTGACATACAGTTGCCTCTTGATGTCACAGACGTAGAGTTGAGATATACCGTGAAGTGTCTGGGCTGAATTACGGCTAATTAGTATTGAAAGAATATACATAATTTTTTATGGTTGATTTTGGCTACCGTTCAAAAGTACATTTTTTTGTTCAACTGATTTGAATATTTGACAAGGCCGCCTTGAAAATGTTTGAGTAGGCGAAAGTAGTAGGTTGGCGATTTTTCGGTAAGGGGTCTTTCCATGCGAGGTCGTATGTGCCATTGCCATTTCTTTGTTTAGTTTTACGACTTGTTAAGTTTACTTTGAATGTTTAACTAATCGGTAAATATTCCTGTATGTTCATGTTTGAAAATCATGAAAGTAATTATAATTACTAACATCCTAATTATAAAAACAAACATTTGAATTTTTTTTTATTCAGTTATAAATGCTGTAAAAAGGTTATATAAAGAGAAAACATTAACTTCTGATCAACGTAATACCCATTGATTCAACGATATCTATATTATATTTCGTATTCCGCTAAATGATGTACCTACTACTATAACCTTACTTTTTGTAATCAAGTGAACTCTATTGTTGGCAAGAATTTAAGGGCTTATTGGATTTCAGTTTTAAATATATTCTTGTCATTGATTTCAACTTATGCTTAGTTTGAAAAAAACACACGGTTATACTTTGGGTTCAAAGGATTATTTCTCTATAACCAATGTGCAAATATATAACTGATTTTGAAAGAAAGTTATTTTATATTGCTGAATGACAAGTGTGTTGTTCAGTTACCCTTTTGAAGGGTGTATGTATGCCTAATAAAAGTAAGTGTTTTGTCGTGTATTTATTGATGACGTATGCATATTCTTTTGTCGAGAATAAATTTTTGAAAAACTCATTTCGCCTTCAATTCTGTACTACATCTCACGAAGGTCGTACATTTGGCAAGAGTTGCAATTTAACGGAGTACAATTATTTGATTTTAAAATAATCATAAAAATAACTCAAGTTGATTCCATTGCAAACTTTTTCAAATAAGTGTAATACGTTTGGCGATAGACAGTATATTCTTTAATCATGCTTTAGCAAATTTCATGCTTCATGAATACTCTTTCAAGTACAAAAACACCAAATAAGTTAAGGAAAGTTGCAAATATTTTTTTCAATTCATCACGTATTTCCCATAAAATTAAATTGTATATTTTCAATGAGCCTAAAAAAGGTGAAAATTCATTTCAATTGTTTTTTTTTGTAATAATATGAAGGCTATTTTGACATTAAAAAATAACAGTAATCGAAAGTAATTTGTATCATTTGAAAGTGATTGAGAATGTTTCATGGTGAATATATATTATTTTAGCAATAAAATTTCTCAAGAAAAAAGATAAAATCTTTCACAGAACTATATTCCAGTTCGCTTAATCTTTCAACAATTGATTTAAAAAGGAAATATTCAAAGGAGAGAATATTTTCTTTGGAAAAGAAAGCCTTTTTGGCGTTTTACTTTCCCATCTTCGAACAAAAAAGTAGAAAACTCTCAAAGAATGCTAAAAAAAAATTGGCTTCAATTAAAACTTTTTATAAGAATATGTATGTATGTACAAACTGGAAGAAGAAACCCTTCCGAAACAACTACTTTCTAATGAACATTGAATTACAGGATAATCACTTTTTCTTCTTCTTGAAGATGATCACTTGTTGAACACGTGTCGAGGTGTTTAAAATAACGGTTTGGTGTTGGGATAGAAACTCCTGTAATAGTCATTTGAGAAAAAATACAGGGTGAATGCAATATATTCCAATCAGTGTTTTTTTTTTTGAAATTATTATAAATATTCAATCAGTTTCATGGACATTAAATTTTCTACTAGCAATGATGTGCTCCTAATTGGAACTAATTGTTTTATTTGCATATAAACGTATTTAATAGCCGGAGTACTCATTTTGTTTGAAATTTTCATTCTAAATAGGTAACTGGATTGTGTTTTTCTTTGTCATCAACTGTGAATATTTACATATTTTCACTTTTGAATCACGCTAATGCTCGTTACGTGTATTGTTTGATTAGTGATTCGGTTTAAATAAATTACTTATATCAGGTGATTGATTCCAGTTTTTGTGGTTTTTCTGTTCATTATTATGTTCCTACTTGTAGCGTTTCCTTGATTTAGTGAACATTGTAAACATTTTTATCAATTTAACAGTAATGAATAGATAAACGATAACTGCTTTCTTATTCAAGATTGAAAAAAGTACTTTGAATTAAAATTGTAGTGATGAATACCATAACTGCTTCCTTATTCAATTAAAATTGTAGAGACCAATGCTATATTCCAAACATACAGGATGTCTAACAGATGGGTAACCTATTAAGTTTAGTAAAACATCCAATTTATTTTCACCAATTGAATTCCTTCAGAAGAGTGTTTCTCAAAAGTATAGGGATTTTCTGTGTATGATTCGTGAGTTAACGTGGAATTAATGTCACAAAATGGTTTCATTCAACACGAAATATTTCCCATATCATTCATTTCGAAAGAAAAAAAATCCCCCATATACGTTATCTCCTATTTATTTAATACTGTTTGTTTTTGGAGTTTATAACCTTCCACAATCTAGAAAAAAAAAAGATAAATCTATACAGAATCTGTCAAAGTATAGTAAAGGGCAAACTGAAAAGTTCACCCCAAAATGTTACTGCGTGATATAAACTACTGAAAAGTCCAATTAGTCAGTAACTTGTCGTAATATGTCAGAAAATATGGTTTTTCGTTCTTATAATTTTTGAAATAATTAAATTCAGTACAGATGAATTTTACTTTTCATCAATACCTCTAATATATTCACAGAAGTGTAACTTTGCCTTGTATCAAAATGTGAATTATCTTGTGTTGAACACATCACACATCACTGTGGATTTATTTTCTATTTCATTTTTTTGTGCTTAATTCCACTGTTTTTTTACATCTTTCTTTCACCCTCCAAAAGCTCTTTGGATGAGTCAGGATAACGAACCGCAAACATTTTGAGGGCTGATGAACAATTTCTTTCTCATTGACTGAAAATGTATATCATGTTTATCGTTTCTTTCCGTGGAAAAACATTCAACAATAAATTCACCTCCGAGATGTTCAGCAGCTGTTTTTAGTCATATACTATTCTGGTATGTCATATTTTAAAGGTGTTGCATTGAAAAAAAGAAAAAGTGACCCCGAGTTTTGGTTGCTCATGTGTGGAAAAATTGCTATTTGCAATAATTATAAATACAAAATATTTGAAAGATATCTAGTGTAAATTTTCCTTTTATCCAATGGATTTTGATATATTTGGTGTGAAATGCACCCAATTTGTTACATTTATTTCAAAACTTTTTCATGCTTTCCTTTTCAAACCCCAACTCTTCATTGTCTGCAACCTCATGTGAGAACTATTCTGGTTGGGCTTCATGTAAAACGGGGTTTCATTTGAAAAAATATAAAATGAAAATACACCGATCGAAACGATCTGGTAGAAAAAAATTCTGATTTCAAATGATTGATTTTGAAATACTTGGTATTTTGCAAAAAATTCTACCATCATCTCCGGATCGCCTGAGAGTTATTTTTTGAACATAACTTCTACTGTTTTCTACAACTTTTATTTGTTCCATTTTTCTTATATCTCGAATAGAAAAGCAGCTATCATCCACCCACATTTTATTGATACACCCTGTACATATTATATTGTTAACATACATTTTGAAATTATTTCTTACTTTTATAAAAATAACTTTCTTAGTTTACAGACAAAGACTCTAACTATAGTATTTTTGGCTTCCTTGCCAAATTCACAATGCTTGATTTAACATCCAATTCATAATTATTAATATAAACTTGTAGCGCTCGTTGATGAATTTCTCGATTTGGCACACTGCGCAGCACATTTACTTTTATAAACACGAATAGTTTATATCGGATGCCTTTCAATTCCGACATAGTTTGTTTATATTTCAATTAGTGAAACAGATAACGATACTACGACATACCTTGTGATTCGATGATAATGAGAATTATAAATAAATAATCTTCATCACGGTCACACTCATAAATTCAAATTGAGTACAGGTGGTTCGTGGAATTGATGATGCTGATTGGTTCCGCGACTAAACAATACTTACTGGATTTTTCTTTTTATACAGTGGTAGAGAATATTTAGTACAAGTCAAATCTTTTAAGAAGTACATTCTGAGTGTGTAAACACGAATTCTCTAGCCAAAGGTATACTGGTCAATTACCATTTTGTCATTACCAAGATATATCTTGTGAGCAATATGTCACACTCTTTCAGTCCCAGAGCTAAACCTTTTTTATAGTCTATTGAAATGTTACATTTTTTAGGCCTTAACTTGCGTTTTTCAGAGGACGCAATTTTATTTTTTTAATGTGTAGGGGGTTAGTAGAAGCTTAAGTTCAAGTTTGTGGGGTCGCCACCCTTGTCCCCCGGCAGCCATCTTGTAAAATGGATGCAAAGGGTTTTTGCGCTGTATCTCGTAAACTAGCAACCCTACAGAAAATTTAATCGAATATAAAATGTAGCAAATAAAATTTTCTACAATTTTATTTCTATTACTTTTTATCGTCAAGTGACCAACAAAAAAGTTATAAACAAAAGTAAGTGAAACTTTTGTAACAAGTTTCCTTTTGGAGGTTATTACTTTTTTCAAGTTCATTAAAATGACATCACAGCAATTTTGTAGAGGGTTTTTCAACGAACAATTTCCACTATGAAGTTGTTTAATTTTATTTATTTATCTAGGTTTTACAGCGCTCCAAACTTGACCAGATTCTCGAATGCTCATAGGAATACATTAAAAACAAAACGTAAGGCTTACTTTTCTATCTATATATTTTTTTAATTATACAATTTATTATGATCTTAACATCCCTATACTATTATTAAATTATTTTTGGCCCTTTCCACACCACCTATGAGATAGAGTCTGGAGGCGCGCTATTTTATGTTGTATCCCCAGTAGGCCTAATCCACGGGCAATTTCTAGACAAAATGATATTATTTCTTATTATATAGTGGAAAAGGTCTATCATAGTTATCATTTTTCCATTCTCTTCGATGGTTCAGACTGCGCGTCAAGATCTGAATCAGTATCCGAGGTGAATGGGGAATGTTTCTCCTGACGAAAATCAAGTAGTTTTCATAAAAGAGCTCTAAATCAACGCATTTCAAACTTATCATTTCGACCTTTCTCTTTAAAAAATTATTCAAATACTCAAAAAAGAGGAATAAAATAATGCATTCATGACATATTTCAGAGGCGTTCTGTTTTGTTTACTTATTTTCCGAGTTCCGAGACATTCTGTGACATGACATTTTGTGCACCTAACCTATCTTCCTTTTTATAAATAAATAACAAAACAACTGTTGTTTATGTGGCTTGTGGAGGCGGTATTGAACTATAGTTTATATTTTGCCTTCATTGTTGATTTATAAAGATAGTTTTCCTTTTTTTTAAAGTAGAACATCTAGGTATGTATAAATTATTTCAACTCGATATATTATATGCATCCTAGGTGCTGTTGCCAATATGTGAATTAGAAACAAATACCTTTAAAAATTGAAACCCAACATTTGAAACATCAATTTGAATACTTTTCGAAGTGAATTTGAAAAACTCGTGAATTAAAATCAACTTTATTTTGTTCAAACTTGCATTTGCTGTAATAACCCATTCAGAAACCATAATATTCAATTAACTCTCAGATTTTTGAAAACCGAAAATGACATAAAAACACTTATTTATCTTACATTGAACCAGATAAAATAATTAAATTCTTCAAAAGTTTTTAGATTCTCCTTCGGCTATCAGTTAGATAGACTCAAGTATGGGTTCAATTTCAATTTCAATAATCAGGAATTCTCCTGGAATAAGAGTTCATATACGACAGGCAATTTGCCAGACGAGCTAAAATTAATCCCGGTAAAAGGTTGTCACAGATGATTGAGTGCTAATCGAATGTTTTCTTATTTGATGAGGATGGTTCAACATAAAGAGCAAGTAATAATTGAACAACCGGACCTACCTCAAGCGGAAATGGCCTCTGCTGGCTTGGCTATAAATATAAACATCGAAGTATATTGCTCGGCATATGCGGTCGCAACTGCACGCATCAGATAAAATCAATTAATTCTTGCACAGAGGGACTTGAGTTCGCATGCAATTCTTGGCTATAGAATGTAATGCATAGGAAATACTTTTTCAGGGATCGTTCGGGTAATTCTACCCACTACCCAACCGCAAAATTACCATGACACTTCTTTCCATACTTACTGACAATTCTTACAAGTTATTGGATATTATACTATTATTGACAATTTGTAATGGAGAACTTCATACACGTGTAGAAAGGGCAATCTTTTCAGTTCACCCCGACAAATTACTGTGTAAATGCAAAGTAGTTTTCACAAAGAATCATGTTACATTTTTTGTCAGTAACTTGCCGTATTTAATGATTTTGTTCATTAAAAAATCTAAGAAATTAAACAATGTTGCGGAAGCTAAAATCTGCCTCCGTATTCAGAATTGGAAATATCTAAGGATATTCGCAAATTTTTCTCTGCTGATTCGCTGATTTCTCTTGAAACAGCTACTTCCATATAAACATTGAATGACACGATAGATAAATACTTTCGAAACGAATACTTTTATATTATTATTTTTTTTCTGATTAATTCAGCCGTTACTTGAAGATCCATAGTAATTTCATAAACTACACCTTAATTTGATCTCCGCAAACTTTATTTAAACAATATATCACAACATGTTCGCACAAACTTTATTTAAACAATATATCACGACATGTTTCGCTATCACAGTAGCTTTTTCAAAAGTGAATTAAATACTACAAGTTATTTCTTGTAGTATTCAATTCGCTCTGCCCAACAGAGCCTTATTTTGTCCTCCGCCTAGGGCATCTCGCTTCCTGCCTAAGCTCACGCGAGAATTTTCAGGATGTCGCACTTCGATACTTGATGGCGTACTGTCGCTGTTGATCAGTATTTAGGTTTGCCTATAGTCTCCTGGAAAATGTTCATACAAAAACCAGGTTAGAGCAATTCTCGAACAACGGGTGACCCGTCAGCTATCCTAGCTAGTTTTCTCATGAACTAAACGCGATCACATTCGCGGCGTTCATGATAGATATCAAGCG
>WOGR01002481.1:0-17422 GCA_015342045.1 Leptinotarsa lineolata | reverse complement strand
AGAATCCATCGACTCGTCCGAAGAGGAATCCCCAGTCACACTTAAATCTATTATTATTTGGTAGAAAACAGTGTCTACCATCCCGTCCAATCTCCACATTTTCACTTCTTCCTTGATCACATGGGCTATATCATTAGCCTAATCTTCTTTCCGTATCCGTTCCATTGAGAGTTCTAATGAACGTTGTACATCAGAAATTCCATATGTCACGTTTTCACAAGCTACGTAACCCTTAATTTGAGCACAGATTAATTCTATCGGGTTTAACTCGCAATGGTCAGGAGGAAGTCTCAAAATGGTGATGCCTTCAGCACGAGCTATTGTATCCACCACATGCTGGCGATATCTGTCACGATGCTGTGTGATGACACTCATGAACTCAGCCTTAACCATGTCTTCGGAAAATGGAATTCCTTTTTGTCCTTACCAACTCTGCATGTTTGCTTTTCTGGTGGTCATAGTTGGCAGCTGTTCTACTAATCGGCTGTGATAAGAAGCGTTATACATTACTATTACCGAATTTGGGTCGCCCCGTGAAGAAAGGAATTTAAACCATCCTTCAAAGCGTTGGGCGTCCATATCTTCGTGATGATCCTGCGTTTTTTTGAATAAAAATAATTTGTACACTATCGTATAAAGAGCCACTGTCGCTACCTATATGGGCGACATTTAGTCGCTGCCGTTAGCTCTCAGTTCAATTTGTATATGAATCACCTTCAATTGAAAATTGTTATACTATAGTTTCATTCGATATTATGATTATGATAGTGAGAAGATATTGACTACACTGTGACTACTCAAATGAATAAGTGAGGCAAATAAAACTCACCCATACAATGAACAGATGCAAGAGACTGAAATAACCTAAGAAACGTTTTTTTTTGGTGAAAATTGACTTTATATATCAATGTGATCTCCATCCGGAGCCATACAATCATTCCAGCGTCTCTTCAACATTTCAGTACCACTTGTGTAGAAAGATTTATCTTTTCCTCAAAATAGGCCTCAATTTCAGCAGTGACCTCCTCATTGGAGCAAAATTTCCTACTGGTGAGCCTTTTTTTTTGAGGTATGCGAATAGCCAGTAGTCAGCCAGGTGCCAGCTTTGCGGTCTCATGTCTCATTTCAACAATGAAATTCTATTGTTGAAAATATTTCAGGAAATAATCTTTACGAATACCACTCAACCTAAAAATTTTCTGAGGTGAATGTCGATTTTTCAGACCACAATTTTATTATTTTTAATTTAATCATCCTGGTTGCTCTCATGATATTGCTGAATAACAAAGTTTTCATTGGAAAATTGAAATTTATCGGTGACATTTTGAGATCTCGTGGTGTTATCTTCGGTAAATATTCGTTCAACTGTAATTACTGTTTGTTTTTCATTGACATCATTTCAATAGCTGGGGTTTCAATAGCTCAGCTGTTTGACTGCATATTTCATATAAATCTGAGAAACTTCCAGACAAGTTATATGCTTTGCCTCTTAGAAAGCAAAATTTCTGTAAACACAAAAAAGTTGAATGCAGTTATTCGAAAAATATCAACTTTCTTCACAACTTCTTCACGTCAAAATAAGGAAATTCCTCTGGAGTCACCCGATGTGAAAGTTTGAGATGTCCAGTTCAGTTTATCAACAAAGTGTAAAAAAAACCATACCATTCGAATGGACAAATTCATACATAAACCTATCCATTTTGATACATGAAAACTCAAAATAAGTTACAAAATTAACAATTTTTGAAACGAGATATGTCAATATCTTGGTTTCGACAAAATCATTCTCATTGCTAGTATACAACACTTGTCCTAAACAACTGCTGGTTATGGATTTCATCCTGGGATTTGAGAACATTCTCGGAAATAAATTGGCAGAACTAAAAACCGAATCATATACAACTTTATTTCATCAAGAACTCGCTGAAAACACAGTCATTCCAAAAAACACTGACAACTCATGATGCCATACTGAACAAGCTTCTCTCAGATCGCTTCTTGCTAAATTATCAATTCATTTCCCCCACTTTGAAAAACAGCTATTTTTCAGGTCCAAATCGACTAGGCTCCCATTAGAAAACGAATCAGTTTCCTAGAAAAATGTGAGTATGAAGCAGCAATACGAAAGGAAAAAATACAAATTCATAATTACACTCATTATTTCGTTTGGAATTTTGAAATTTCTAAAACACTTGAATGTGGAATATACTAATTATTTTTCATTAGGAACTGCACTTTAATTACTTATTTTCATTTGAACAATAATTGAAAAACATCTGTATCTAATCGTCTGATAATGCAATAGAATACGATCTATAATTGAAGTATGCTTTACGTCAATTGCAATGGTAAAAAAGAATAAATTAATAACAGAATTCACAAAAGCGTGAAGTTGAAGTTATAATTGACTTTCTAAAAATACAGTGATTGGTTATCATATTTTTATAAAACTCTTGTATGTGAACGGACTAGTATTCAAGAAAAATTGACTTCTTTGTAGAATCAAGGTTATTGGAGTTGCAGATTGAATCACATATTCTCTAGAATCAGGAACTAGATTGTGTTCAGTTAAATTATGATTCTGGACTTGAAATGTCAATTTTGATAATGGGTTATGATCAAATCAACTAATACATCTATTGAAGTTATTTTCATCTTCTCAATCGTCGTAAAAAGTCACAGGAGGGCAAATCTGGTGAATAAAGTGGTTGGGGCATGATTACGGTGTTGATTTCACTGGAAATCATAAAAGTGTTTATATTCAACACAGATAAAAATACACGCCCTGAATTGGTTTATGGAATTCATGTTGAGAAGATTATGTGGTTTATAAAAATGAATAGTAGATTACGAATGATACAAAATGTATTTATATTTCATGAAATTCTTCTGCAAGATTTCAAAAGATTCCAATAGGCACAGGTGGGGCTTTCCTAACACATATATTGAATATTGTGGATATGAATAGTAGTTTTTTTCCCACTCTTTGATATGAGAAGGCTGCGAAAGATTTTAATCTTTGTAAAGACATAGAAGTTTTGTAAAATAAGGAAATTTCATGAACTTTGTTTTGAAAGGAAGTGGACTATTGGAGAACTGCGCCTCAATTAGTAATACGAGCTGATTCATTATAATTGAGCGTTAATTGAACCAAGAATCTCCTTGTCCTTTATTATGTATCATAGATGATTATATCGATTTTGCATCTTTTGAATTATAAAACATGGGATCATGAATGAGTTATCCCGACAAATGCAAATTGACATGAACACAAAACAAGATAGGTCCTAATATGGAACCTTGTGGAATATTACAATCAATGTATGTCAGTGAACTCATTTTGTAATCTAGTCTATGTTTCAAACCATGAGTAAATGTTATATTTCATTTCAATTGCTTCAAAGTTTCAATTCTATGAATGACAGTTTTGAAGGCTTCAGAAAATCGAGTGATAGAAGTGCACATGAATTTTCTAATTGTCATTTTATTTACCATTAATGTGTGATCAGCATCAACAGTAGCAGTTCTCGAATTGCGAATACACAAGATGAAAGCCAAGATCAAGCTGAGATAAGACGAAACAACACCGGTCTCGTATCCAAAATAGCCATAAGACATGCTCATCACACTTTGAGTCAAGTCAAGAAGCGTTTCTAATCACCAAACTGCACTGCCTTGATCGGATACATACGGTAGTGGCTGAGAAGTATCGCTTAAAATTCGAAATTCCATGAGAATCCTTCTCGCTTATTTCAAGAGGCTTTAAGATAACCTGCCAATTGTCTGATCGGGTGGAATTGATAACCACTGAGGAAATTCGAAGAGTCCTTCCTAAAAACTTATTTTTGGAAGAAATTACTAGGTACTCACCCCCTCCTGGTCAACATCTTCAATTCTTGGCTAGATGTGGAGCAACAACAGAACCTGTTCATCGATAGATGTATAACGTAGGACTCAGTGCAGTTCAAGCGTAACCTCTCTATAGCTACATGAGCTTATTGTGCATTGGATCAGGTATCAGCCTTGAATAACTCATACCATTTTAGAAAACTCGCTTTATCATAACTTCTGATCGAGCTGGAGTCGAAACTGAACAGGTCACTTTCAGAAGAAGTGTATTTCGGGGATATTTCCTTGGCCCTCCCATTTTCTATATCTAATTATTTCCAGCATTCGTCAATATGATCGAGCGCGTTCCACATACCAGGTTGGCATCATGTTCACCAACTTGTTGAGCTTCCGGAAGCAATTGGCTACTTCTACGAGGCTATATTGGGCTTCAATGTTCGCTCTCCTTCAACAAGTGGAGGAGAGGAGAGCGATGGCGAAACAACGGCAGGTTGGTGGGGATTTCTGCCAGAGGACCTGCTTTCTCAGACGTTCACCTTCGGTGAAGGCGCCGGAATCAGCTTTGGGGCCGATTAGTAGTGCCACTGGTTGCAACTCTTTGAGCTCTGGGTAGACTGGACAGTCTCGAGAGTTTGTGGGGTGGTATCCACCACAATTCGCGCACCTGGTCGGTTCAGTTCTGGGTTTCAGGCACTGGTACGTTTGATGATCATCTGCACATTTCAAACATTTAGGTGATCTGTAACAATTATTCGTCGCATGGCTCCAATGCTGGCATTGCTCTGTTGTTGTTTTTTAGTTCCCAAGTGATTTTTGCCTCACGTTTTGTTTGAGAAAGCTCAGGGTGAGCTCATTGTCAGTGATAACCATGTACAGAGGACATCTGTCTGTCCTTAGCCTGCACACGGCCATCACGTGCAACTTATGCTTTTTCTTGAGGCATTCCTAAATTTCTTCAACTTTTGGGGCAGAGTCCTGTCCCCAGAGGATAAACGCATGTATTTTGTCCTCCGGAAGTGTATACGTAAGGAATTCCAAGTTTTCGTCCTTGATGGCATTCACGATTGAAAAGTAATCACGTCTCGATTTGGTATATATGAGGGTTGACCTTCCAGTGTATTTCACCAAGGAGTCTTTCTCCAGATTTCTTTTGAGCTCTGTAGTTAGCTCTTTATTCATAGGTATGATACCTTTTACTTCAATCGGAGGAAGACTCCTACCCTTCCTCTTATTTTTCTCGAAATCCACTGTGGTGTTAACCTCCATATCACTGTGGTTATCCGTCTTGCTCAATGAGCTAAATTCATTTGAGATTTTCACCTGCAGCCTGTTGGATGCGGCCTTCTGTTAGTCTTCCTAGTCCTAGGGCAACAAAATTATCATTATTTCTATTTACAAGGAAGGAGATTGGAAGGGCAGAAAAATCTACCTTTGACCCTGATGCCTTTGGTCATCAAGCTAGAGCTCTTTCTGATTGAAATCGAACGTTTTGTCTGTTGTTCTGTATGTTGAAATCTTTTTTCTTCATCAGTTGTAAAAAAAAAAAGACTACCTATATATAAAAGTATGTGTTGTATTGCGTATTATATCAACGACACATGCGTATTCGTGTATTGTTTGTATTTTTTACGTTATACCTTTCTTCTTTTGCTTTTTGTTATTTACATTTTGGGTTGGCAAGTTTGTCGCGCTATTTCTATCAGAAAATTGTCAACTTTCGAAAACAGTAACACTCATCTGGAAACTGGTATCTCAAAATTCTCCCTTCAAAGTTGTATCGATGAAAATTCCAGCCAATAGAACAGTTTGAAATGCCTCGACGACGACTCAGAATCTCTCGATACTCGCCACAACTGCCGCTCAACCGATTGACGGTTAGAATGAACTCTGGCTCACCAAACGGATGAAGTTGACCTCATTACTCTCGAAGGCCGTTGAAACTGAAAGCAAGGTTACGGTCGAATCAAATACGTGAATTCGGTCTCGTAAACTCTCGCATTCGCGGATGCCGGCAATCTGTTTCGAGATTTCAAAGTGTGGTTCCGGGAACTACCTAGTAATCAGTGCTGTTGCAACCCGTTGAAAGAAAGTACTAGAATGTGATCGAAAAAAGTACTAGATCGAATAAAAAAGTACCGAAAAAAACCTTTTCGTTGCTGTAGTTACAGTTTTTACGCAATTTTAAAACTCATTTCAATAATAATAACAATCAGGTGGCACTAGGTGGACATAGAGACAATTGACAAGAAAATGTGTTAGCATTGTTTTACAAAAACAACCATGTTAGAGTTATTCCATAGCGAAAAAAGACATGCATAATGAATGGTGACAATCTAATATGGTTAGTGGACTGATCTGATAAACAACACGGTGAAAAAGAACTAAAGAATTGAACGGCGTACTAAAGGTACTGTATTTAGTACGAAAGTATTAAAACAACAACACCGCCAATAATGGATCTGGCAAATTTTTGGACAATTTTCAGTCTTTCCTTCAGTTCATTCAAATACTCTGAAAGAGGTACCTCTTCAGATTCATCAGATGGGCTGCCACACATTACTAGGTCAATCGAAAGCTTCAGTTCTCAGGATGGTGTGCAACCTATTGCGTCATGTTGGGGGCTCCGGTATACCAACAGAAAGAGATAAACCACTTTATACTAGTCTCTTGGTTTTTCGAAAATTACGGTATTTCTACAGAAAATTAATGAGATGAATAGAAATTGATTGGAGAACTCAACAATGTAACTTTTCAACCGTTGAAATACTTCGATTTATCATGGAGTGCAATTGATTAATTTGATTTCTTTCACATTTAACCTTCAGTAAACAGTGAATGAATGCGAAAACCAACATTTTCAATTGACCAAATTGTAGTAACTCTCCAGAGTTGATCGAAATTGTTTTCCCAACAACATTTATGTATATATCACACATATATAACCCGGCTGATTCACCCAAGTTTCGATCTTGCTAATTTTAGCAAAATTATAAGCCTTTGAATGGTATATCATTATTGAATAGAAAGAAAAAGGCTAATATGTACGAATGAACTGCATATTTGAAATCCAACTTATCAACTATTACATTTAAATTCAAAAATGCATCAGGAATGTCCCGAATTTGAAAGGAAATTTACGAAAAGAACCAACACTCAGAAATAATCAATTAGTTAAAAGTGTCAAATATTGGATTCAATAATTATCGAAAAGGTGATAGCAAAAAACATTTAAAAAATAATACTTCATTTACTTGTACTCAAAAGAATAAATGAACTCAGAATTTAATCAAACCCATCAATTTATGCTTCAATTTATAAAAAATTGTAAAATTTAAATCCATAGAGAATCTGCTGAAGTGTAATAAAGGGCAAACTAAAAAATTTGCCACGAAAAGTTACTGCGTAAGAGTCCAATTATTCACTAACATTTCATCCTTTGCCTACAAATGGAATAGGTGGTTGGAAAATGAAAGTCAAATACTCAGCTTCTCAATTATTTTTCTTTAACCCTTTCATTTGTTATCCATAACATGGAAGTGCATAAAAACATAGTTCATCATCTTTAAGAGTCCATCATATTGTTGATATCCATTTATTATTATATTTGTATCATTTATAGCAGACCCTTTTAATTGATAATATAATCCTATGGAAGAACAACTTAGTTGAATGCCGCCTCCTTGTTTCTATCATGTGGTATGTTATATGTATTTGAAAGAAATAAAAATATATTATTATTATTATAAATCATTTCATGGGTGAACGTAAAAAAATAGTACCCGTTTTTGACGTTTTACCATATTGAATGTAGATTGACGCCATACTATTTCTCGTAGTCATTCCAGCAAACTTTGACATTTCATACCAATAACATATGCATAAAAATAGTTGGCCATCTTGAGCAGTCTACTACTATATTGTATTCAAAATGTGCTTAACCCATCAAGCTTTTCATTTGATGCCCATATCATGAGTGTAGCTGTGGAAAGAATGAATCATCATTTTGTAACATCCGCCATATTGGATTGAAGATGGCGGCATTCAGAAAATTGTACATTTTTAGGAGAACCAAACATGCGAAATTTCAGCTCAATCAAACTCTGGACAGTGATGCAAATTCAACTTGCAAAGTTTGAGTACCAAATTAAAGCTTGAAAATTGTGACGTGTATTGGACATGAAGTTCTTTGTGATTTTGGGATCTCCAATCGGAGAAAAAATCTTTTTCGAATGAGATTCAGCTGCCTCTATATGTACTAGAATGCTAAGCTTCACATTAGGCTTCATGCATTATTAGTAGTTATTATTAGCAGTATTAGATGGCATGTATTCAGTTTTTGAGTTGAGTGTAGCGTTTCATGTCATTGAGATGTTTTTCGATAGCAGACAATTTAACACCTATCAAATTTCAATATGTATCAAAACAATAATGTCCGCTCTGAGGAGACCCATTGTGATTCGAAAGTGCATATGGATTATAACGACAATGGGGTCACATTGTCTGCTGCAAAATTACTCATATCCAATCCACCTAGAGGAAATTCGACATCAACTCGAACACGTGGGTTTTTCATCTCTATCCCAAGTTTTTTCTCTTGTGAAGGAATCCAAGCATTGTGACAAACAAAATTGGCCTGTTCTTTGTGGTATGGGAAGTGACAAAAATCCCAGACAGGATCTGATGAGTGTCCACAGTGTATGCACCTTATCGTTGATTTCAATTGAGTAACGAAATTTTCTGAAATCTTAAAGTTATATATACTCAAATACCTCAGCCATGCTCATGTGCTTTATCTTTTTCGCTCAATTTTTTGTCAATTTCCGTTGAGGTCTTTTGAGGTTTCTCAATGATTCTATTAATTTCATCATGTAATTCTTTCAAAAGATAACGAAGGAACTTCTTGGCGTCTTGATGCGCATGGCTCATGAATCGAGGGGTAAAACTCTGAATCTGACTTTTTGAGGAGACTGTGTTCACCATTCTATCGGCTAACTTCAGGCTCTGGTGCAGGTATTTCCAGTTGCAGACCCAGGACAGAGATATCAGCCTAGGGACCTCTGCGAGTGGCATTGCCTTAGGTTTTCCCAAACAAACAGTGAACACCTGGATGACAAGAAGATTTAAAGACTTCCGGCAAATTCTTGCAGGATTGGCTCACCCCAAGGCGTTCAATCATGATGAACAACGATGTCTAACAGGCCTCCTTATAGGTCACTGTCGTCTGAATCATCATATGCAGAGACTCAGACTGTCGGAAGACAGTGTGTGTCGCTTCTGTTTGAAATATGATGAAACAACAGAGCAAATACATTGTGCCTGCCCCGCTGCGGACCGAATCAGTTTTCAGAGTTTGTAGAACCACACTTTCACCATCTGACCTGAAAGATCACTCACCATACAAACTAATTGGCTTCGTCAAGAAGCTGTGTTTATTTGGTCGAGTTCGAATAGGTGTGAGCTACAATAAACCCTTGTGGGTTGTGGTGGAGGGTCGAATAAACCCACTCATTTTTGACAACTCTATCGGATGGATTTTCTGACCACAATTCCTTGTTAACTTCTTTGAACGCTTTGATTAAAGCACCCTCCATACTACAAATACTAGTACTGATATATTTCATGTACGCATGCTTTTTTAAGTATTCAAAGAACCATTTCGTGTTTGATAAACATTGAATTATGTTGTTCATGAAAATGGCGTAGCTAGTATTTTTCAACTCATCAAGCCCAAGGGTTTTGACTGAAGAATGAATCACTGATCTAATGTTGTTGTAACTGTTGATGCTCGGTTGGCCACTGCTGTCTTCTTCCGAGTAATTACGAATGCGATGTTTATTCCCATCATTGAAACAGCGGGATGAAAAATTTGAAGTTGAAATGCTTGAAACTGAATTACATAGATTTATGCTAGACTTTTTGAGTTTTTGAGAAAGTGATAATTCCAGAACTTGTTCATATTTCTCTGCATCTTCTGAGGAAATTGGAAAATGGTGAATTTGCTTACTTCGTTTTGGGTGAATTATTGAAAATTTTGATTTAATTGATGGGTTCAGGAATAATTCATCTGATTTTTGAGTAGACGGAAGAGTACCCAATATCATTGTGACATTACTCCTTTGAATGACGATACTAATTCTTTAAATTGAAAATTGATTACTGCAGCCAAATACAATTCAACACAGAAAATTGATCCTGGATTGATTTTGCATTGAATCACTCTCACCAATGCCTAGAGGTTCACTTTGGGGTGAAATGAAATCGACAAAAACTGTAAATGATATTTATTTGAAACCATTGGCAAATCATTTTATGTACACATTGCCAGAGTGTCACAAATCTGCAGACATTTTTAATATATAATTGATTGTTAGAAATAGTATTTCCAATTTGGCTTCGAGCTGGCCCTTCCATATTATACATAATAGATGACTAGTTTTCATACTTTAACAAGTCACTAGAAAAACCAGAAATCAAATTTTACGGAATCCGGATATTTGTGATTGTTTCAAAATTTTTATGATTAGAAAGGTCATATTACAATAGACTATTTCCTTAATGATTGGATAATAGCTGGACAAGCGTTTTCAACACCGAATGATAACAATACAATAGACAACCTTGGATCTTTACGTTAAGTTTCATGCTTGTGTTACCAACTATTCATTAAATGTATTTCAGTTTATATGAAGGAACTATTGAAAGAGTGAAAGAGACGTAAACTCGATTTCAAAAAACGGTTTCTCGGATGTGTAACAGCTGATCAATTAATGTCGATAATAATGATGATAGTAATAACCGATTCTGTTTTTTACGATATTTTATTCAATTTATTCAGAGAAAAAGTCGTCAATCCATTCATTATTTACTCAATTTAAACAACGTAGGTTTCATCTTATATACTCTAATTGGGAATTTTTCTATAGGGTGTTGCAGTATTTTTAGCTGGCCAATATCGCAGTTGTTCAAAACCATCACTGTGAAACAACTTTAAGTATATTATAGTATTTCAGTATATTATCCGTAATGTTAAATGATAAATAGTTTCATTTAATGAGAAGTTTGAAGCCATAATATGTCTATATGTTGATATACTTTATTGCCCCTAATAAAATTTGAGAAATCGGTGATACTAACTCCTCATTTGTTCACTGATAAATATGTTCGAGAATTTTTGACGTCATTTCACTCTGACTAGAATTAAGTAATTAAGTAGAACGCTTGAAATATCATCTCCAGGAACATGATAATATTTTAAGCAACTAGGTTTTTAAATTGAAGTATTGATCTATTCACGATAGAAACATTTCAAATGGAAAACTTATGAAAACTAACAATTCTTCCGGTGTATCATGATCACTTCATGAAGAATTTTGTATTATTCTGACCGAAAAATCTCTTGGTATCTTACGACCTAGAAACTTGAGGAACACCTCTGTAAAATCAAATTCAGTTACAGTGTTTGTTTTTCACATCAACAACCACCGGAGATATAGTGTCATGCTGTTAACCTTGTTCCTGATATTTTGGCCATCTTAAAGTGGGCACTTGTGTTTCATTATTGTTCCTTCTGATGTCAATCTGAGCCTCATCTGACACATGTCTATAGATCTTCTGAGTGAGCCAGGGTGATTCAATATTTCACTGGTTTCACAGAATAATAACTTTCCAAACCTGATAAGAATCATTAATTTCTACTTCTTAATTCAAGCCATTGCATTTTCATAGGTTCTCTTGAAGTTAAGGATCGAATTAAAATAGCAAAAGACCCAGGTTTTTGATATTTTGGCCTAGTTTCTGGTAATAAAAATTTATGGGTGTACAAAAAATGTAACAGAAGTAGTGGAACCTGGAATAGATTGCAACCCATTCCTAGAACATTTCCCATGTTCATTCCAGAACAAGTGTTGCTGTCAAACACCAGAACTACATACTCTGGTATTTGGGAGTACCAGAACTGTGATTTTTGGTATTTGGAAGTATCAGAATTGCAACACTCTGGTGTTTGAGAGCACATGAAATGCAACAGTCTTCTCGACACGTATTTCTCCATCCAAATCGCCATCTTCAGCAGATGCAGTAGAATACTTCATCTTCTTGAGTTTTCGAGTAATGTTTGTTTTTGATTCATTCGACATTCTACGTCCCAGATATATATTTCATTCCTCCTGAACATGAGGTATCGGGGGCATGGAGCCCCCGATAGCTCTGTAGTTTTGGTATAGATGCTGAAATTCTCAGAAAATGATGCCAATGGAGGACTAATTGAACATGCAAAATTTCAAATGTATAGCTGTTCTTATATAGATACTTCCTGAAGTCATAGAAAGCTGGATTTTGGTATGAAAGGTAGGACTAACGCACAACCAACAAAAATTTTTAGAAATCTGTACTTTTTCCCTCCAAATAAGAGGGTGAAAGTTGATGTGGAATTTTGTCGATTATCAAGCTATTCTCATAAAAAATTGTATTCAGACAATTTGTTGCGAATGAAATATACATATTCTAGAATTTTTTAGAAGTTACTCCCCTCCACCCCAACGTCATATAATAGGAAATAAAGTTTAAATCGAAGGGGTTATATTTTATTAGGAGTGATTAATTTTTTGGGAAAGAAAGTTTTTGGCTTTCTACTACTCTATCTTGATACAAAAAATGTGGAAATCTTCCAACGAACGTTTGGAATACAAACTGAGTAGAAAAAAGTGTTTTTTTTATAATTCAGTGCTCATGTAAAAATATTTGTTTCGAAAAAATTTTTTTTCGTGTAATTCAATGTTTATATGAAAGTAGCTGTTTCAGAAGGCCTTTATCTTCCATTTTGTGTCTGAAAGTTACTTCTTTGAATGATCTGCACATCTATGTTCAGAGTTACTTCTTTTAAAAATGATTTCTTCCTTCCTTTCGTTGGAAGATTTCCACATGTTTTGTATCAAGATGGAGTAGTAGAAAGCCAAAAACTTTCTTTCCCGGGAAATAAAGATTGCAATATAACAAGTTGGAGTTTCAAGGTATATATTTATGTATAAACAACTGTCAAAATGAAATGCCACCAAAAATATTTTCATTGTCAAGACTAGTTCATATTTCCGGTTTTGAGCTACATCCGCTCAAAGTTAGAGTTTTAACGAGAGACGATCAGCCTATATTTGAGACTTAATTGAACTGTTGATATTTAAAAATTTTTCACAATTAAAATTCCTTGGAGGTTTCCGAGGTGACTCGAGGTGAATATGAATTTGAAGTCAGCTTATCAATCCCCTGACTCATAGTAGGTCATGGGTCCCCAAAATGAGCAAAGAGTCTTTGAAAGTGGGTCCATTTCCTGATATTCCTGATAAAAAGAATACCTGGAGGTTTCTGAGAGCACCGAGTATGCATCTGAGGTCAAACTATTGATATGGTGACTATAAAAATGTAACCAGATCTCATAGTGTGCAAAGGTTCTTTTGTAAGAAGCTTGGCATACTTATAGTTTAAACAATGTATATTTCGATAGAAAAGAAGAGGCAATTAACATCAATAAAGTCTAGATACCCGTGCTTAGAGGTACACAAACAGTAGTCTACCACAGTAATAGACGAATCGAGGCATAAAAACCTGCAAACCATGGCTAAAAAAACTGAATAAAAACTCTCACATAGTTTCTTTGAATGTATACTTTACATAAAAATATTTTTGGTGGGAGCTAATTCCAGCTGTAGCGATTGCAGGGGTATTTTTTCTGAACATAAAATATGCTCCTTCAATACGTGAAGTAAGCTTGTAGCTGATGTGGCAGTCTTAGATACAGCAATTGAAAACATTGAAATTTGAAAAAATGTGGTTAATATTTTTATATTTCTGAGATTGGTCGTGGATTAGTTTGTACTGTAGACGAGTATATTTACTCATTCAAGTTCAAGTTCTCACAATGAGAGAGAGAGAAATATTCTTTATTGTCTGAAGAGCAAAAATTCTTATTGACAAAGTGTATCTTATGTCAGTAGTTAAAAAAAAAATAGACACATAACAAAACATATACCAGTCAGAAGATAAAACTAAATGATTTGAAACAAGACATATAACAAAAAATGAATTAGTACAAAAATAATGAATGAATACAGGTATTTCATATTAAATCCTACCTCAGACCCGAGTAATTACACCAACAGAAGATGACTTTAGTATTGCAATTGTATTCGATTTAAATTGTGTCAATAAAAAAGTCAGCAATGCAGTTGTATGGTTTCTCACTGAGTAAAGTTTTCAATGCTTTTTTAAAGATTGTTGAGCTTTTAATTTTCCTCATCTCCAGTGGTAGATTATTATATATTTTACATCCATTGTGTATAAGAGAGTCTTTGACAAGATTTGAGGTTGGAAAAGGTAATCTAATAATTTCTGCCTGCCGAGTACTATAATTCGTTTGGATGGCTTCAAAGATGTTGATGTGTTTTCTTATCAGGCATGCAGTTTCCAATATGACTAATGCTACTACTGTCAGAATTTTATACTCAATAAATAATGGTCGACAGGAATCCCGATTTTTTGCTTTACACATATACCGTATTGCCCGTTTTTGTTGGATCAAAATGGCTTGTGTTTGATTATTACTAATCCCCCAGAAGGCAATGCCATAACGCAGGTGAGATTCGATTAATTAATGATAAACCATCTTTGCGTTGGACAGTCCAAATTCATTGGATATGACTTGAACTGCATAACATCCAGAGATATGTACGAGATATGTTCAGAAAATAAAGGGAATTTTCGTTTTTTGAATAATATATTAATTTGCTAGTCTACATTAATGTTGTTGCCTTCAAAAAGTCTCAATTAGATATTGTTAACTTGTACAAGCGCTTCTGACAATCCTCCAAACATTTTTCGAACTCGATCTTTGGGATAGCCTTTGACTGTTTTAGCGATGCGCTTTTAATGTCATCTATACTTGTGTAAAACAATAAACCTTAAAGGTTGTGTTCATTTTTGGAAATAGGAAAAGTCACACGGAGCCATGCCTGACGAATATGGTGGCTGATGCATCGTTGGTCAAAAATTCACGAACAAGCAATGAAATGCTTGTTCGTGAATTTTTGCGTTTTGCGTGGTGCAAAAGCCATAAAATTGTTTTTCTACAAATCCGGAGGTTTTTTTGGATTGCGTCACGAAAACAACTTTGGACTGGTATTCCTTATTGACCATATAACCTATGCCATTAAAATCGAAGAATACAGTGAGCATAATTCTCACATTTGACGGCACTTGTCGAGCCTTTTTCAGTTTTGACAAGCCAGAATGCCTTCAATGGGATGATTTAGCATTAGTTTCGATGTCATAACTGTAAAGCCTTATTTCGTGACCTGTTATAACACTTTTCAGTAATTCTGTATCGTCGTTGACTTCATTTTGTGACTCCTGAAGAACTTTCATTTGCCGCTGTTTTTGTTCAAAATTTCAACAATTTTGGAACAACTTTTGCTGCCACCCGTTCATAACTAGAACATCCAAAAAAATTCATGGGGCACGAGCCACACGATATACCAACATCATCAGCGATTTTCTCTGATTGTGATTCGGTGATCATACAAAACCATTTCTTCCAGTTTTTCCACGTTTCATCGGTGGTTGATGTACGGGGGCGCCCAAACATTCGTCATCTTCGAAATCTTCACAGCCATCTTGGAAACCCTTATACCACTCGTGAACTTTTGTTTTACTCATAGCAGACTCACCCTAGGCCTCTGTTAACATTTCACACACTTCATTTCATTTTTTACACAAAATATGATGAAGATTCTTTGATCCATTTGTTTTAATAAACAAAATTCACCAAGCTTTTAAAAACACGTCTAACCTTAATGGCTGCCACAGACAAAGTAAACGATAAATATAGCTAAAAATTTTATCGTACTTCAGGGACATGTATACCAATATAATGAATAAATTACGATCGGACTCTCCCAATGCAGGAAATTTAAAAATTCCTGTTGTTTCTTGAACATACCTTGTATGGATAGTGATATTTTCATTTTCTCATTCCCTATGTCTCCTCCCTCAATACAGAGAAGTTTGTTATGTAAACTAATGTATATTTACCAAAAAGAGAATGCGGCAATTTAAAATTATAAAATTATTTGGTATGTTTCTACTTGAAGATTCACTATGTCGATCATATGTGTTTTATAATAAGAAAAATTTTATTACTTCTTCATTTTTCAAGTTTCTCATTTTTTATATTTGTGATGGCACTTGATGAAAATTCATCATAAACAATCTGTGATATTTTCATGTATCAGTTCAGAAAAGCCAACACATTTTTTCAATATACAATTATTTCTTCTAGTTGAAAAGTTTCACTCTCATGAAACAAATAGCTCATAGAAAAATTATTCAGGCAAATTTGTTAAAAAAAACTTTAGTATCTGATGAATCAGGAATATGTAAGTTGTCTAATGGATCTTTGTAAAATATATTATTTTGGGAAATTAGGAAGCACTTTTTCCAAAAGTTTTTTCTTCAATGGAAAGACTAATTCAACATCTTCATACTATCTTTTAGCAGGAAAGTATGAGCTCAATCATTCTATGGTATATTTCATTAGCAAGATAAAAATTGATCTGTCCATGATAATAATTAAAAAATTTTCACAAACATTTTTGATTTCTACACGCATTTCGCTAACACGGTAGCTTCCTAATTATTTAAAACATAATCTATTGGAATGCTTGAAAGTCAATAGATTTCAAAACCCAATGACCAGCTGCAATTGAAAAATTCTATTAATATATAACTGTATTTACAATGATAAAATTAATACTTTCTTATAAGATCGATTAATGTGTGTATGAGAAGTAGTCCCACTCACATTTCCATAAATGAACTTATTGAAAAAAATTATTTTTTAGGAGAGATTAGTTTTTGTGAAAAACCTTTTGGCTTTCTACATCACCATATCATCTTCGTTCAATAAGTCCCGAGACTAACAACGAAAACAACATTTTTTTTTTCAAAAATCATTTTTATTCATCAATATAATCTCCTTTTAGAGTGATACAATCTTTCCAACGCCTTTCCGACATTTCTATACCATGTTTATAGAAGGATTTATCTTTTGCTTCAAAATAGGCTTCAGTTTCGGCAATTGCCCCCTCATTCGAACCAATTTTTTTCCCTGGAGCATTTTTTTGAGATCGGCAAAGAGCCAGTAGTCGCTGGGGGCTAAATCTGTCGAATACTGGGGGTGGGGAAGCAAATTATGGCCCAACTCGTTGAATTTTGCCATAGTTTTCATGGACTTGTGACATGGTGAAAAGGGATTTTTATCTTTTTCATGTGCGGGTCGTTTTGCAGCGATCTCCTCCAAACATACCAACAATTCAATATAATAATCACTGTTGATCGATTTACCTTTGTCCAGGTAAATCACGCCATGTGTATCCAAAAAAAACAGATGCCATAACTTCACCAGCAGACTGCTGCGTTTTTGGACGCTTTGGGCAGATTTCGCCAGCCATGCGCCACTCAGATGATTTCCGATTCGACTCCGGAGTGAAATGATGTATCCATGTTTCATCCATGGTTACGTATCGAC
>WOGR01002480.1:0-14834 GCA_015342045.1 Leptinotarsa lineolata | reverse complement strand
CAATTTTTGATGCTTTATAAAGCTCTGATCGAATCTTCTTTGGAGTATTGTTCTCATGTATGGAGCTCCGCCCCTAAACATACCCTGAAGCTGCTGGATTCCATCCAGAAAAGAGCCATTCGCCTTATCGGAGACGCATCCATAACTTGCAGCTTCGATAGCCTGGAACATCGAAGAATGGTTGGATATTTGTCTCTCTTTCATAGATACTTTTACGGGAAGCGTTCAAGGGACTTAGCACATTTGATTCCACCAAGAGCGGCTCATCGTTCTGAAGTTCAACTCAGTACACCTCGAACTTCGCTGCTTAAAAACTCGTTCATTCGTAGAACTGCGTTCATGTGGAATGACCTTCTTGAGAACTTTTCTCCCAATGGATTAAATCTCCAGCGATTCAAAGCACCGCTCTCAGAGCGCTTTAAGGTTTATCCTGTAGTGCTTGTATTTTTTTCTTAAAAGAAATTCAGCGAACACATAAGATGGCCCTTACCAATCGTCGGAAGTTAGGAGGTTCCCTGGATTTTTCCTGCAGTAGAAAATCATTCTAATGTGAAAAAATCTGTATGCTATGTATTTGATACAGATAAAAAAAGCATATTTGAAAAGATTCAAATCAAATTTGGGAAACTATTAGCATATTTAGCAACAATGTTTATCGTTTGATAGAAATCTGCTCATGGGGAGCTATTTGCTACAGAATTGAGTTTTTGTGGTCCCAGTCCTACCCTGAATATTGATTTTCGCCTCATTAGAAAATCAATTTGGCAAGCCAAGCTGTGAAAACCTGGAAATGCATGTGTTACACTGTGAAACCAATTTCATACCCACTCATCACTCTGTTTATTTTATACTAACCGAAGTTTGATTTGCCGATAAATCACCTGCTCTATTTCTGCTCGCCGATTGAGGATATGGTTGAAAATTACTCCAAGGGCATGTAACTGGCTGTTTGAGCGTCGTTTTATAACACTTTCCTGCAACAGCTGCATTTTCCGCTGGCTCCATTTCAAAAATAGGAGCTGAAAATTTGATAGTTGCAGGAATCACACTTGGGCGAAAAAACTATTTTGTCTCACTGTTTGACAAATTGGAGTTATTTCTCAAAAATCTTTTTTTGTTGTTCGCATTGTTTGAGAGTTTGTTAATTGATGTTTGGAAAATGTTATGACAATGACATGCTTTTGTGATATATTTTGAAATATTTCGATTTAGTCAGTGGGCCTACCTGAGATATTCGCTTGTATATTGAATTTGGTTGCATTCTTCAATTCGAAAATATCATCTTGTACCCACCCCAGCAGCATTTTCAAGATCATCAGTTTTTTTGTAGCTGTAACAGTGCCTCCCAGGTTTCTCTCGCTCTCTAGCAGGAAGTTGTACTGCCTTTCAACTACACCAGCCTGAAATTTTGTTTAAAAGATGAACACAGCTGAACAAAATTACAAGAACCTTGAGGAAAGATAAAACAAAGGTAAGGAAAACAGGGAAGTTGGGTGTTGCAACTAATTTAATAGACTTTGTTGAGAGAACAGTGGACTGTATCTTCAAATCGTGGACTTGATCATGAGAATTGGATAAATTCCTTCAATATGGAGCGACGATGAATTTTCATTCACAGACCCAAATCCCACTCGTCTGCTGAGAATATTTAATTCTCTTTGAACTCCGCGCAGAAAAACAAAAAAACAGATTCCTAATAAAATTGAAAGCAGCAGTAGCAGATTTTTGCCACAGGCGTAGATACGGATAATTTGTGCGCATAATATGAATGACGAATCAGTGTGACTTGCTTATTATTAAATACCATTCCAAAATTAATCAATTCTACTCAATTGTGCAAAGAGCTCAAAAATATAATTGCTTTATTATTCCTGTAGAACTTACAGACTATTAGGATAGGTCGAATAGCATTTTGCTACTTACATAAAATAATACTTAAAGTAAAATTGAGCCAAACATAAAAAATATGAAAGATTGTCATGGACATACAATGATAGACAAAACATACCAACTTCATTCAACTAAAGCTTCCTCGAATTAATGTGATAGAGAAATAAAATTACAGAAGATTGAGAAATTTATCTATGGTATAAAAATTATGAACTAATAATAATTTTTTAAGGGTGGTTCTGAAAACCTGAATTCTATCAGTAGTTTTCAATGATTCGGGTAGTTTGTTATAAAGTTTTAACCCCAAGAAAGAAGGTGATGGAATTTATGTGACAATCATTGCGATTTCTTGTATTTACATTATGGTAAGAGGAAATGCGATCATATTTCGAACTATTGGTGTGTATGAATTCATACATTTCAAAAATTAAAATATCGCGGAAAGTTAAAATTTTTTAATGTTGAGTTCATCCATGCACTGTTGCTGAGTTAATCCACGTCGAAAGTAGTGAAAAATAATCCAACTAAAATGTTCACGATTCAATTCCATTTTTGGGCCGAGATTAATCTTTTAAGTTACTGTGAACAACACAAATAGCGCTCGTATGTCAAAACGTTCTGAGTACGTATAACCTCAAAAATGTCCAACTTTACGATAAAGCTATCAGTTGCCAGATTGCAACACTAGGGTTGCCAAATCCCGAAACATAAAAGGCAACCTATCGTACTCAAAAAATCAATAAAATGTTGCACTCGCATGATCCCAGAACAAATAATACCCCATACGAGGCTTGTTGAAAAATGAGGTAACTTTTCATTTTCCCAAAAAATGTTCAGTTATTCATCAATTTCTATTTTGTTCTCTTCAAAATAGTCTCCATTAGATATAATACACTTGTGCCAGAGTCTTTCCAACCCTCGAAGTAGTTCTAATATGCACTTCTTGGTGTCTTTAAGCTCTCTCAGCGATTCGGTTTTTATCTCCTCAATCATCATAAAACGCCGTCCTTTCATGGGTCTCTTCAATCTTGGAAATAGGAAAAAGTCGAAAGGTAACAAATCTGGTGAATACGGTGGCCGAGGCATGATTAATGTGAAAAGCCTGTACCACTTGTAAACATTTTTCTAATTCAGAGTATAATCACAGTATGCCACTGTCAACATTCAAGTGTTTTTGAGCACTCAATTCTATTTTATACACAAAATTAGATGCAAATTCTTTGAAAATCGCCGAACACGAGTATACCAGACAAGTATACCAACATAAAAAAATCGAATGTACGTAGCTCGTGAAATTTGAACATTCACCTCACTTTTTCAACAGACCTTGTATATCACCTGATTATAATGGAACTCATTTGAATTTTCGCAATATTCAACAACAACATTTTGTTAGAATCAGTCTTGTTTAGTAAAATTTTCTGGTACTCTCCTATTTTTTCCTCAGTATTTTCACTGTCAAGGAATTATACTTTATACACACGATTGAGTTTCTTGGATATTTCTGAACGTTTCGTTAAAATCCAAACACCACTGATCAAAAATGAATTACCATTCAGACCTTCTACGACTAGAAGCTGCATTTCATTTGCTTATAATTTTGAGAATCAAGGAGAGTGAGTCGCGTAAAAGAGAAATGATAATTTAATTTGCAGAAATAAAAAATATCTGACGATGCTTTCAATAATAAAGATTGAAAGGCAGTGCATCATTGTTTACATCTGAACTTCCACAAGTCTTCCACCTTCTTTGCTTCATGCCAAACCTTCCTGAATGTCCTTTTTGGAAACCCCACTTCTGAATTTATCTATTTTGAAATGTGCATCAAGACGAACTTCCTTTGTAGTCTCTTCTCCTGGCTTGTCTGTTTGTTTTTAGATAATTTAATGACACCCCAGGGTTCCACATACATTCTGATTCGCTTCTATCTCTTCGCAATGCCTCTTCTTGCATCAGTTTACAGTTAGTGAAATTTTGTATTGATCCCACATAGCCGATTTTTTGTACTTTTTAAGCATTTCCAGTTTGTTGTGTTCTAGAGTTTCATCTCATCAGGGTACATTCCTGTTCAATATTTGGATGACTGCAGGACAGTATTCATTGTATATGGAGAAAATAGCTCCCTGTGGGAAGGATCTTAATCAGTATCTTATTCTATAGAATCCTTTATCGGAAAACGCATCCGGTCGAAGCAAGTTTTTATGTCTGCTTGTAGACCTCCCAGCTTGTTTTCCAGGCGTTTCAATTAGATATGATTGAGATATCAGACCCTCCAATTTCAAAGTTTATATGATCCTAACAAGTTTTCTCATCAAACACATGCAATTCCAGAACATGGTATGTTGTACCTACGTTTCATGCATACTAAGGTAGGTTTTCTGCCAATGTTGAACTCTTTGGTGTTAGTAGTCACAGAGATTCGGTGATGTGTTTTGGGGTTGTAGCTAATTGTGATGTATGAACATACATGCTAATACCCTTGAGAAGTTTAGGACAAAATGTATCAGATTTAGTTCATTGTTTTAATTTTCTGAATGAGAACTTTCTGTATCGTAAGTAAAATAAATGTTGAGCTATAGTTAATTGTTTGAAATACACTGGCTTCTTACCAGAATCATCATATGAGTGGAATATTTTTAAAAAATGTTAATATTTTGACCATCGGTTATCTAACACATTAAATTGAAAGTGAATTTCATCCTGCTGTAGTTCACTGGCCAACCGTCAAAATTTGCTGAATTCGATACACAAAGGAAACGTGAATGTGGAAAAGAGATAGAGTAATATCGCACATGATAAAATATCCCACAAGTCGACGGAAATGGCAACCACTTTGAATTTCGAACTTCCGCTGGTGTACATTCGCTCGTTGTTTTACAAACGATATTCTACGTTTTTTAGCGATGGTTCAGTAAATAGGAAAAGGGAACGGCCCTAGGCGAGACCCTTTCGATCCAGGAGAGAACTGACTGAGAAATTTATATTTTTGGTTGAATGCATTTGTCAGCGTCAAATTTAGGAAATTAGGTTTTTAGTAGAGAGTTAATTATTTTTTGAGGGAATGAGGGTAATTACCGACATTTTTATCGCTTCAACGATGCTGAAATATACGTGTTACACTCTAGTAATGGACAGTCCGAAATGTAAAGATATATATTTTAATTCAAAGGGGTATACGAGTAGTTTTAGGAAGGACTAGTTTTTGGAAAAAGTCTTATTGACAAAGCTGCAAATTTCCTTCAATCACCATGCTACTATATATACATATATACACACATATACATACATATGGAGTAAAAATCATATTGAAATAGCTGAAATACAGAGTAAAGATATATATGCACCAATATAGATATATTTTCGCTTTTTTCCATAACTCTGAATAGCTTTCAGATGTGACAATCAAGTTGAAGATATGTGAAAGTGGTTCCATCAACGTAAAAATACAATCTTTGACAATAAAACTTGGCAAGCTGTCTACTCCAGTGGTAAGTTCATCTTTGAGTTTTTTAGTAGCTCTCTTCTTCAGAAATGGGCTTATTCGAGATATGAATGGGGACATTCTGGTAAGCTTCAATGTTGAAAGTCTTTTTACAAACTAACCTATTGATAACATCATTGAAAATATCATAACTGAGTACTAAATTAATTTAATTGTAAAAAACGAACAAAACTAGATGTTGGTTCGATAATAAAATGAGGAACATTTAATGAATGAAAAAACTGATATTGAAAATCGTAATAAAAGTCACATGTACCCACTAAAATATGTTATTTTATGACAAATGATCAATACGAAACTCTTCATTGAACTTTTAATATTTTCTGAAAGTTCCATATATTTTCACTGAACCATTTTGCACAACCAGGTTTGTTTAGATCTCAATAAAAAAAAATAAACGTGCAACAATTATTTTATGTTCAATTCAAAGTGATTATCACTATTAATAACCTCCATCCTCAGTCTCTAACAATACACCCTTCAGTCAAAACAATTTTTTCAACCTAGTATTTTTAGATTTAATAATACTTAATTAATGAGCTGAAGAAAAAAATAGAGAGCTTGCGACCAACTGCCTGATCTTTTGATATCTAGCAATCTCACCTCTCAGCCATTCCCACAATCAAACTGTCAAGATCATTGTAACCCTTTACATCTGCTGGATCGTGAATGAATGCTCACTTCCGCAGTGCTTTTTTTGTTTTCGTCACAGTGAAACAATATACCGCCAATGAGTATAATTATATTTTCTTCGTGGATTCGATTGTGGTTTCAGGATTATTTTTGTCACAAATTGTTAATAGTTTTCAGTGATGTATTGGTACAGAAGAGATGCTTAATGAAAGGAAATAATTTCGATTTTGGATTTCGCCATAATAATAAATATAGTTATTTAATCACGATGGATCCTGAGGTTTTGAAAAATTATGGTTCATCACTTTCTAAAAAGCAGAAATTTTCTTTACGAAACCCTGAGTTTCGTAGCGCCACCTTCACACAAATATTCGCAAAATGTTATACCTATCTCACTAATAGCATAATGAGCTTTTCACAAAACAGAATCGAATCGATGAAAACACTACATAATTTGTAATAATGTTTCTGACAGTTACTTAAAAGGGAATGTCAATCTAGGATAAGATATTTTTGTTGAGAAATTTATTGGATATCACTGCCCATGTTTTTATACATCCAAAACGCTTGAGGAAGCTATGAAATGGGTATACAACAGCTTCCCAGTGAGTTCTCATACACTCAAAACGCTTGAAGAAGCTATTGTAAAGCTTGAGCGTTTACATACACTGAAAACGCTTGAAAAGCTCGAGGAAGCTATAAAATAGCTATACGATAGCTCACTCAAGCGTTTTTATACGCTGAAAACGCCTGAGAAAGTAATACAAAAGCTTTCCCGTGTATTTTCATACAGCAAAAATACTTGAGAAAGCTATTGTATAGCTTGAGCGTTTATATACACTGAAAACGCTTGAAAAGCTTGAGGAGGCTATACAATAGCTATACGATAGCTCACTGAAGCTTATTTATACGCTGAAAACGCCCGAGAAAGTTAAATAATAGCTTCCTCGTGCATTTTCATACACCGAAAACGCTTGATGAAGTTATGAAATGGGTATACAATAGCTTCCTAGTGAGTTTTCATACACTCAAAACGCTTGAGGAAGCTATCATATAGCTTGAACGTTTATATACACTGAAAACGCTTGAAGAGCTAAGAGCTCTAACTATACGATAGCTCACTCGAGCGCCTGAGAAAGCTATACAATAGCTTCCCCGTACGTTTTCATACACCAAAAAGGTTCGAGAAAGCCACTGTATAGCTTGAGCTTTTATATACACTGAAAACGCTTGATGAGCTCAAGGAAGCCACACAATAGCTATACGATAGCTGATTCAAGCGTTTTTATACACTGAAAACGCCTGAGAAAGTTATACAATAGTTTTCCCGTGCATTTTCATATACCTAAAACATTTGAAGAAGCTATGAAATGGGTATACAATAGCTTTTTAGCGAGTTTTTATACACTCAAAACGCTTGAGGAAGCTATTGTATTGCTTGAGCGTTTATATAGGCTTGAGGATCTTAAGGAAGCTATGCACTGAAAACGCTTGAGAAAGTTATACAATAGCTTTCCAGTGCATTTTCATACACCGAAAACGCTTAAGGAAGCTATGTAATGAGTATACAATAGCTTCCTAGCGAGTTTTCATACACTCAAAACGCTCGAGGAAGCTACTGTATAGCTTGAGCGTTTACATACATTAAAATTGCTTGAAGAGCTCGAAGAACCTATACAATAGCTATACAATAGCTCACTCAAGCATTTTTATACACTGAAAACGCCTGAGAAAGTTATACAATAGCTTCCCCGTACATTTTTATATACCGAAAACGCTTGAGGAAGCTATGAAATGGGTATACAATAGCTTTCTAGCGAATTATCATACTCTCAAAACGCTTGAGGATGCTACTGTATAGCTTGAGCGTTTACATACACTGAAAACGCTTGAAGAGCTCGAGGAAGCTGTACAATAGCTCACTCAAGCGTTTTTTTATACACTGAAAACGCCTGAAAAACTTATACAATAGCTTTCCCGTACATTTTTATACACCGAAAACGAAAGCTATTGTATAGCTTGAGCGTTTACATAAACGCCTGAGGAAGCTATACCATGGATATACAATAGATTCCTCGTGCGTTTTTATACACTAGAAATGCTTGAGGAAACTATTGCATAGCACAAGCGTTTTCATACGCTGGAAACCTTCGACATAGCTATACGATAGGTATACAAAAGCTGCCCTGTGCGTTTTCATAGGGTCAATATGCTTGAGGAAGATATACAATAGACATAAAATAGATTCCACAAGCGTTTTCATACGTAGAAAACGCTTGACGAAGCTATATAATAGGAATATATTCCTCGTACGTTTTCATGCCCTCGAAACACTCGAGGAAGCTTTAGGCAAAATCTTTCTTACGATCAAAATGAAAAAGTCGATTGAAAATGATAACTTCATAATTAACATTTTGGATCTGAAGAGGATATTCGAAACAATTGATCATCAATTACTGATTGAGAAGATGGAAGTAATTGATATGTATGCAAGGTAATGTATTGAAATGGATTAGAAAATACTTATATGATCGCAAACAAGTCACAAAAATTTAAAAATTTTCATTTCAGGAATCTGAACTGAATCAATAACATAAATCATCAACATGAATTTAATACTTTTGTATCACACAATAATATTCACTACGTTATTATAGACTATTTCCTTGAAAAGCAGAGTAATAAATAATTTTCAGGTACCTGCTGCTGATCTGTTGAAATATCTTTCAGGCTCCTGAAAAGATAACATGATGAATTGATTCCGCTCGATGAATTCGAGCAGTGTTGATTCCATGTCAAGCAGGCATCAACCGCAATTCCTAGAAACTTTGTCTCTCCTGTGACAAGAGCTATCCCGTCCGTCATTAATTTCAGACTGAATTAGCACACAATGTGTTGGCGATTGTGGAATCTAACCAATTGTGTTTCATTGGCAGTGAAATAGAGGGAATTCGTTCCACACCAGTTGGTCACAGATTGCAAGGATTACTCTCAATTACTATATAAAAGAAACAATATTGGCCCCAATGCCGATCCCTGATGGACACCCATTAAAATGTTCAACAAATTTGACGCCCCGAATGCCATAAGAGTATAATTTTGACAACAATGTATTATGATGATGAGATAGATTCATCAGATATTATTTGTGAACATATATTGTATGGTATATATGTATGTATATATAATAATATTAATTTGTTTATAAGGATGTTTTAGTAATTCGAGCAAAGGAAAAAAATTGTCATATGAAATTTGGTAAAATTTAGGTTTGTATAGCATTTTACTCATTGGTGGATGATAAACAGGAAATCGATGATACACATAATTGAAAAATATATTTTGTCAAATAATAATGTTGGTTGTTATTGTTGACAGTTCTTCCTATTTAAATCGTCGTGTCAAATAAATGGTATGTAAACCATTTTGGCCTTACTTTTGATCATCACCTTCTATAATTCCAATTCGTTACGAATTCACGAACTGATTTAAATTTGTAACTTATTGATAATCCCTCCAACCAATTAAAACGTAACGAATGGTATGAATAACATGATATTTTGCAATGACAAACAAATGAAGCATACTTATCATTTTTGTCGCCCAAGGCGAAACCTTGTGCTAATTCTATTTTGGTAGTCCTTTCAAACTTTAGGACCATTATGTACATTCAAGAGGTAATAATTCGAATGCCAATATCCTTTTTCGTCCTTGGCCTGAAATATCAATAGTGATAGCGAGTTCGTGAATTGTTTACAATGCAAATTTATTTTTAATAATTGAGTTCCCAAAATAGCATCGACGGAAAATTAACGGTAGTCCGCATTGTGAACCTGTGAAATAAACGGTGTTGCATAAGGTCATGCCATGTTTTTATATAACACTTCATCAATTATAACCAACGGAGGAATACTGAATACCTTGAAAATATGACCCTAGAGGAAATCTCAATTGACCATAACAATTTTTTCATACAAATGTGAATATTATATTATTTCTGTAAGGTATATCTAACGACGTTTGCGATGGAGTGTCCTTTTTTTATTATTGTTTCACTTCAACATAGTAAAATTATAGACACTTGAAACCAGAGATAAAAAAACAGTTTAAGTGTGATATAAAGTGTCCCTTGCCAAGATGACGAGTTTCGTAAAATCAAAACTTAAATTTACAGTTAAACAAAGAATATAAACATAAATTGGTACAGGAAAAAATAAATTTTTCCACGGATGCTATACAATGTGCCACTTCTCTCAACGCTTTCATACGCTCATAATGAAAGATTTCTCACGCAGTGAGAAATATCCGCCATTATAGTGAGAAATAATTTCTCACTTCATATATATGTTGGCTATAACTGGTGAATTGGCGATCCCTCATCTTGTGTAAAGAATTTGTTCTTCAATTGGAAGTAGCAGTTTCGTACACAGCACCCTAGTAATTCTATAATTACTTCTATAGGTAGATTCGTTCTATCTTCCAAATCTTTGTCTTCAGATAGCTTCCTCTGTATGATCTGGAGTGCTTCTTCAACCGGAACGTTGGTGTAGAGGCTTTCCACGTCGAAACTGGAAGTCCGAACTGATGAAATTCACCACGAAACATTGTCATTCACCTTCAAATAAAAGTTTTTCTCACTTGTTGTACAATATACTATTTTTTGGCAACCTTCCGGGACTTACCCACTTTGCGGAGGCTTTTAGAAAGTGGCATTTTTGCGTTTGATAAATACAATGCAAATTAGTTTTCAATTTATGAAAGTTTGCATGTTATTTTCGCAATTATGGCAATAAACTTTGAAAAGCAGCAGCGATAGTGAGTTTGAAAATGTGCCTTACGACAACACACAATTATTGCACGAGAAATCAAAGTTTATGGTTTGTTCTCGAAATCGATGGATATGGAGATAGCCAAACTATTACTGATGATGTAATTTTGGCTTATTTTGCGCAAAAATATGAAAATTTCAAATCTTCTACCTTTTGGTAGAATCGGTTTCATCGGTTTCTAAGAAAACAAGTTCAGTAATGGTAATCTATTCAAATTCAATTGGTCATTCAGTAAAATACTTGAAGGTTAATAATTTCCATTGCTTCCAAATAATTCAGCTTCAAACCTGCTCTAGAAGTATTAGCAGATCTTATCAACCAGTCATTTCAACAGGGTGTCTTTCGTGAATTTTTGAAAACTTCAATTATAATACCACTGCAAAAAGGAGGCGAATCTGCTGACCCATGAAATTATTATCCGATATTTCTCATACCTACTTTGGCTAAAATAATTGGAAAATTAGTTCAGAAGAGAGTAATGGAATTTCTGCTTAAAAATAATATCTTGAGCAAGAACCAGTTTGGATTCCAAAGGCAAAAGAGCACCAATGACACAATATTTTCCTTTCTTACAAAAGTTTACCATGAAATAAATGAAGGAGAGGCAGCCGCAGCAGTGTTCTGTGATTTATCCAAGACATTTGACTGTGTAAGTCACTGGATTCTGCTGGGCAAACTTGAATATTGTGGTTTTAGAGGAATCAGCCAGCAATGGTTCAAATCATATCCAGAGAATCGCTCACAAATGGTGAAAATTATTCTTCTCTCTCGAACGAAGGCGACTCAATGCGGTGTGCCACAGGGTTCAGTACTTGGTCCCACACTGTTCCTACTTTATGTAAATGATCTCACGCAAGTCAATATATCTGTAAAGTATACATTGTTTGCCGATGATACCACCATATTTTGGCATGATAATGATGAGCATTTATTACATCACAAGATACAAAATTGAAACCTGGTGGAACCATAACTTGCTTGTCTTCAATGCTACTAAGTCTGATCTATTAACATTCTGCTGTGAGCTTTTTGCCCTGAGCTTAGGCACAAATAACTTTTAAAATGTTTACTCCACCAGATTTCTAGGATTTCATTGATAATAAATTAAATTTTAACGACTTTGTCACGAAATTGTGCAAAAAATTATCATTTAGATGCTACGTCATTAGGATGATTTTACATGAATTTTGTTTCACAGCTGCTAAAACAGCTTATTTTGCTCTTATTGAAGCCCACCTTGTCTATGGCATAGCCTTCTGGGGATTGTGCAACAAACAACTCTTACATATGGTGCAAGTTACACTTCAAAAAGCCATCAGGGCTCTCTGTAAAGTGATCGTAACAAATATATTAGTAATCCTCATATCATAACACGCGATCATCGCAAAAATTGAGATTACTCTACCAAAAAACAGTCTTGTTAAGGAATCTATCTTTCATAATGGACTAAAAATGTATAATTGCGTACCACCAAGCTTAAAGGAAATCGAATCATTAGGATTGTTTAAAAAACATGTTAAAGAACGGCTATTCACTCATCCATTCTTCAATATGGAGGAATTTTTTAGTCGTGAAACTTTTTGTAGCTATTAAAATACACTTGTCTCTTTATTAGGATTGATTTCAATTTGTTTTCATCAAGTGGCTGTATAAAAATATTTATTCATTCCATTAGCTAGCATTCAGCTTGTACATTTTACTTTATTATTATTATTATTAAGTCTGTGTCAGTACCATTTTATTGTTTTCATTGTTTTTAACAGTTCAACTTGTTTTACTTATACAATGACCTTGTTGATAAGAACTGTCTCTTCTGACATTAAAGCGTATTTGATTGATTGATTGATGGATATAGGGGGTTAATCTTCATATGATGAGGGTAGGTTAAAAACAAAACTTTTTAAGCTATGCAAAATAAATCGAAACAATAAATACATCCTTGCAAAGAATGAATTCTCAAACTCTATAATAGTAAACCATTTTTTTGTATTGTATAATCTGAATTTTTTGTATTTTACACCATAATGAAGAATTCAAAATCATTGAATTCGAAGCTCTTTCATCCTAATTCTTCAATTTAAGCTGATAATAACTAACGAATCATAGGAAAATTTTCGCTGTCTTGTGTCGTAATACATTTCACCTCGTTATCGCTACATATAGAGATAATTTCCAAAATTGTGGACAAACAAACCTAATCTATCCTTCTGAAGTATAAATCACTATACTTGTGAGCTGTTTTTTCATTTACATTCAGTTTAAAAATAGGTTCACGGACTTATCGTTGATTCGTACTCGAAATGATGAAAATCAGTCGATGACCTTACATTCATACAGAAAGTATGTCAAATTCGTACTTTGCAAGATGCAGGTTCGGCTCGACAAATTTCAGTACATGAAAGTACTCAAATCTTATCAGAAACATGCTCATAATATCAGCTGAAAATTGAAATTACTGTGAAATTTACCGCTTGAATTCATATTCATGTCAAAAAGCAGTTTGAACTTTGCGTGGGTCTCAATTTGAGAGAATTCATATTTTGAGGTATAATCCCACTTCCTTTTTTGTGTTACAATCAAATATTCATTAGTAGTAATTCAAAATTTCAAAAAGTAACACAAATTATGAAACAACAAAAAAATCAATTGGCGAATTTGCTTTTTCAGCTGCTGAAAAACCCGGAAAAACCTGCAGCACCACATCATCTGAAGATCTTAATCTGCCAATGTCCTCTCTTTCATAGAAAAAAATGTACGGTGTCTCCAGAGGCTCCAATAAATTCAAAATATCACCAGAAAATTTTGTGATACGACTATGGTTAAACTTAAACTAGTGTTATCATTAGATGGACTGGTGCCTCAGCTATACTTGTCTTATAACAGTCAGTTTTGCGCAAATTTGACAATACAGATGATCATCACCCGTTAAAAGTTCTATTTTCAGATGATTTAACAACAAGCTTTGCAGGGACTGGTTATCAGTCATAGTAGATAACGCTAGTTGAAGTTCCAGAAAGTCACATACGTTTTTGCTAACTCTCGAACATGTACTACGGTACTACAGTAAAAGATCTACGAACACAAGACGAGAGAGACTGTACGGAATCATTTAATCCAGAGCGGTCATTAGTATTGAATCTGCTAATTTCTTGTTCCCGAAGATTACTCAACAAGAACCTCAAGAATTCGGAACAATCCTCTTGCCCTGAAGAGTATCTCGTAGACTTAAAAGACTCTAGGAAATCAGTTGGTGAGAAAGAAGATAGATATTCATTTATTTCTACAGAGTATATGCAAATCTTTTATAAAAGGTTAAAGAAATACTTTGTCCGAGAAATACGTCAGTAAACAAAATTACAAAAAAGTAATAAAATACACAATTCGAATAAAACACTTCACATGCACATATAAGTATAGACTTGATAAAATGAAATTTAAAATCGACTTTTGCAGAGAAATACCCTGTTCAACTCATAACTGGAGCCCCAAATGATAATACCAAACCTTATTGCAGACTAAGAATTCTCATAGCATATGCAGTTGAAGAAAGTTTGCTGCAGAAATTGTTTATTTGATTTACCCAGCTTAAAGTATCATCGATATATTTACCTAAAAACTTCACGGAGGTGATGCAGGTCACTCTAAAAGCATTGAATGTGATACTATTCGATGTCTCCGTGCTGTTATTAAATTTGAACATGATGCAATCTGTTTTTTCATCATTTAAAATCAATTTATTGTCCAGAAAAAGTTTTTAGTCCTTTGTATTACAATACTACCATGTTTAATTATGAGTAGTAGGTTTGCACCTGTCAACAATAGGTTAGGATCATCAGCATAATTAACTATATGTGCAGAATTTGAATTTACCACCGTGTTTATGTCATTTGTAAATATAATGAAGAGTATTGGGCCTAGTATACTACCCTGCGGAACTCCCACAGACGTCTCCAAAGCCTCTGATCGTTCTGTTGTATCTT
>WOGR01002479.1:0-17426 GCA_015342045.1 Leptinotarsa lineolata | reverse complement strand
AAAAATCAAAGTTGCTACTGCTTTCTAATAGAAGCGGCAACACCGCATTGTCGAAAATATTTTAGTTGGCTAGAGAATGTCCGAATATGCCCTCCATTAAATTTTCAAAGTGATCCGTTGTCTGGTTCACCAGAAACGTCTAATGTGCCATCCACCGTGAATCAGCCTGTAGTAGCATAAATTACTCAGGTAAACTTTCAGAAAACATCCAAAACTACTTCTCCAAATAAAAAATAACAACAGCATTAATGAGTAATAATAATTTAGGCAAGATTCTATTCAACGCAAAACCCAAACGAAATAGAATGAAAAACTCAGGTATATATAGAATAGATTGTGGTGAATGCCCTGTAGTTTATACAGGCCAAACTGGTAGAAATTTTGACGGCTTCGTGAACACGTCTGTTTGGACAAGAAATCTACAATGTATAAACATCATCAAGAAACAAAACACAAGATAAATAAAGAGAATCTCAAAATTCTACACACATGTAATAAAGGGAAGAAAATGAATTTGTTGAAAGCTATGGAAATTAATAAATCAATAAAAAACCCAAAATATATACCCCTAAACGAGCAACTCGATCTATTTAGATCTTCACTCTTGAATTTATGAATTTGGCAAACCTAATAATCTCTATAATTTCATAGTTGGTACCCCTATCCAACCAGTACCTAGCCTCCCAGACTACCTGTAACCCTATATATTTCGTTTAAACGGGCTAAACTCCGAAACCGGTCGTAAGAATAAATGAATGTAGTGGAAGTTAGACAGAAAGTGTATTCATTCATCTAATTGAAGTGAAATATTATTGAATGTTTAAGCAGATTCGTAAAAAGGTGAATTATTGATCACAAATTAATTTTTACAGTAACGATGAACAGAAATGAATAATCATCTGAACAAGATGAGTACAAAAAAATCTATGCAAAAAACTATTACTGAAACGTATATACAGGGTCGGCAAAAGCTTAGGAGCAATTATCATGTTCTTTGACTGACCTGTATAGAATTATTATTATATAATAATAATTTAAAGGGTTCCTTCTACCATGAAATAGATCACGTTTAGAATAACATTCCTATCAGTCGACAATCTATTATGTTCTTTGATTTCAAAAAGAAAATTCAATGCAACATCATTTCCTCAGTTTCATTAAATCATGGACACTCTCATTAAAACTTAAATAGGTTGATAAATTTATTTTTATTATGGGTTGAAATCAGAATGAATGAGAATAATATGGTTTTGTTGAAATATTTGTTTTAATTTACTTTGATATAGAGAGTTTCGATGTTGCATTGGATGGCCTCCTTCCCCAACCGATTCAACTTTACTATTTTTTATCATCTCATAATCCAACTGTCCAATCTTTCTGTTGAATGTGCTCAGATTGATTATTAACATACTCTTTCAGTCAACAAGTCTGAGATTAGTGATACCTTGAGCAATATCTTTGATATTCTTGTCGTTCGTATCTGTTAGTTACTTATTTTTGTTTTGAATAGCTACATAGAAAACGAAGCAGTCTGTAGATTCTAAGTTTCCATTTGATTTCTATTTTATCCCGAATCACCTTATTCTTCATTCCCCCAATCATACTCCAATGACTAATCTGTTTACTGGCTTCTTTTTCTCCTTTCTCTTGTGAACTTTGAGAGTGAATTTCTATTTTTATGAAGTCAGGAATGTACTATAATTGAAAATCCTATCTAAATTTTGAAGTATTCTACACACAAAATGATCCAATTTCCTTTCTTCTCAGTCATACTGACTGAGATATTCAACCCAATATTCTCCATTTAATTCATTTTTCATGGTCAAATATTTAATATAAAATTTTCTATTGTATGTCAGTAATAATATTTCTGAAGATATCAACCAATCGTGTCAGTGAAATCCCGAGAAATGAAAAACAAAGTATTAACGACGGTCAACAACTCCAAAAACTCGAAATGTAACTGAAAAACTGATACTAAAGGAATAATTTGAAAATCGAGTTGAGTAATTTTTTATATTTAGTCATGTTTTATATACAGTGAAAAAATTTCTAAACCTTTACATATATTTAAAAAAAAACAGCAATGAATGAACTAATCACTATAAAAATCTGCCAAGTGTATAGAACACCATATGTATAACATTTGCCCATTCAGAACCGGAGTCAGGAGTAGTAACGTCCCCGAACATTGGCGTAGCAGGATTAAGACGTGTCCAAGCTCCCGAAAATCGACCAGTTCCAGCCAACCCTCAATTACCTCCTGGCCAAAATATATGTGCAGATTGCGAACGTCTCATTGTGTAAGTATTCTCTATTTCAGCGTCATCTTGCGGCTTGCTTCAGTACCGGAGAACGTGGGAACCATTTTGATTTTTCATTGGCGCAGTGTGTTGGATTAACTATCCAAGCCCGAGGTTGGTGGGGGAGAAGTCCCTTCATACAAGGGTATACCTTTGTGTTTGATATTACTAGCTATATTCCGCTCTCACCAATCTCCAGTCTCGTCGTTTTTTTCTTCGACACACTGCATGTCAAGCTAGCGGTCAATTTTTGAAGAGTTGTTTTTCCCACAGTAAGCCACGATTTTTATTCGACACATAGCCACGCGATCGGAGGTCGAAAGACCGTTCCAGCACAAAGTTACCCCCCAATAATTCACACGCGATCTCCTAGCAGCCTACAGGGTGAACATCCGAAACAGAGTAACGCCTCAGAAGCAGTTACAGTGTGTACAGATTGCGAAAGGGTCATTGTGTAAGTCCGACGACTATGTTGGATGGCTATCGATGTTGTTCTAGATCTAGACCTATGTGCTCGACTGTTTGATGCCCTAGCATGTGTTTCATACACACTTTTTTGATTTTTGCTACTTAGTTTCTGTAGAAAAAATTGCACAGCGTAGATAGATTCTTTGATTTCTGTTGTGATTATATCCAAAACATATTCGAAGTCACCTGACCAAAGTTCCATGTATGTTTTTGTTCACTTAGTTCTCTACAGAGTAACCCGAAACTTATCAACAACGGAAAAATGAAAGTGAGGACATATTGTTACTAGTTTTTATTTTGAGTTTGATTTCTGGATATAATGAAACAAATTAGGCATACACGAATATGTATAGTGAAAAAGCCTCAGACTATATATTATACGAAAACTTTGAAATCTTTTATTTTCTTTGAAATATTACTGGAAATGGAAATAATATTTTACTGGCAACATCACTATTGTGAATCTGGAATACATATTTTGAATACGCTGACCCGTTACTTGGAGGAAATCAATAACACTATTCTATATTGGAAGTTAGACTGGTATTCTTTTTCTTCAGGGACAAAACTAAAGTACTGCGGAAAAATCCTCAAGGAGCTCTAAGATCGGTGCCTGTGCGAAAGTTGTGATTCACATTGGATCTGAATCGCTGGAGATTGAATCCATTTGGAAAAACATTCTTAGGAAGTTTATTTCACGTAGACGCAGTTCTCCAAATGAGATATTTCTCAAACAGTGAAGTTCGAGGTGTACTGAGTTGAACCTCAAAACGATGAGCAGCCACAGTTCGTCGCGTATTTCTGATATGTACCACTCATGGTGGAATCAAATCTGCCAAGTCACTTGAACACTTCCCGTGGAAGTATCTACAGAAGAGAGACAAATCTCCAGCCTTTCTTCGATGCTCCAGACTATCAAGGTTGCAAGTGATGTTCGCGTCTCCAATCAGGCGGATGGCCCTTTTCTGGATTAAATCCAGCAGCTTCAGGGTATGCATGAAAACAAGACTCCAAAGGTCTGATCTGAGCTTTATTTAGCATCAAAAGTTGCTGGGGTGTGTACAGTTTTCTGATTCGAAACAGTGTTCCAAGTTTTTGAGAAGCAGCCTTCGCAATTATAGCGACATGATTGTGCTAAGACATATTGGTGTCCATTTTGACCCCCAACAAATTCATCGAATTAGAAAGCAGAATAATCAGTCCTGATATTATTATATCCGGTTCGGAGACATTTATCTTTTTGGAGAAAACCAACGCCTGGATTTTCGTGGCATTGAATTGAACCTGGTTACTTTCACCTCAATTCAAAATCACTTCTAAATCCTCAATAAGATATGCAACCTCCTGCTGGCGGTGAAGAGAGTGCCGCAGCCAATGTCCTGGTATCCAAATGGAATGACGAGACAAGTGTGTTGTCGTCAGCAAAGCAATATATTCGATTCTTTTTTTTCTGTAATAAGTCGTTGATATACAATAAAAAGAAGGTTGGAGACAATATGGATCTCTGAAGAACACCGTCGTTGATGATGAAAGTATTTGAGAGATCTCCATCGATGGCCACGTGCAGAGAACGTTCTTTCAGGAAGCTAGAGAGCCAAACACAGAAATGATCCGACAAGCCATAGGATCGAAGTTTGGCCAGCAAACCCTCATGCCACACACGATCAAAGGTCTTAGAAATATCAAGCGCAACAGCTCTTGACTCTCCATGTTTCTCGAATGTGTTATTCCAAATATGGGTGACATACAATAGAAGGTCGCCTGTTGATCTTCGTTTTCGAAAGCCATATTGATGATAGCCATATTGATGTTGCGCTACAAAATATTATACAGCTATATCGACCTTAATTGATTGGTGAACGGGTAGTTTAAATAACAGTTAGCCTGAAGATACAAAGCGGCTGAAAATTCGGAAAATATAAACTTTCATGGCCGAAAATAACTGTATGAAAGCTATTTTCCGGGTTTTCTGGCCATGGTCTGCAGGTTTTTATGCCTGACGTTTCATCTTCTGCTACGGTAGACATTTTCGAAAGCGATGTGGTACCGGTTGCAATACCCGAGGTGATGCTCGGGTTCTTGTTCCTGTTGTATCCACCGCATTTCAGTACTTGTCGCTCTATTCATATCGTTTTTCATTGTGTTCGTGTACCTCTGAAAACAGGTAGTCAGCTTTCATCGATATCCATTGTCTCTTCTTTTCTATGGAAAGTATCCTTATGTTGAGTACATTTGTCAGTTTCTCTTGTGTTAGGAGAGACGGGTCCCTATACCTCGTTTGGTGGTTCCAATGTAGACCGATCCGCAGCTACACGGAATCCGGTATATCCCTGGCGTTGCTAGAGGTTCTCTAGGGTCCTTTGCTGACCTGAGACTCTGCCTGATGGTTTTTGTTGGCCTAAATATTGGTTTCACGTCGTCATTCACTAAGATTCTCCCGATTCGGTCTGTGAAACTGTTGACATAGGGAAGGAAAGCTTTTCCCTTGACTGGCCTAGCTGAGGTTGCTTTGGTTTTCTCACTCCTGGGACGTATGGCCTTCTTGAATTCTCCTCCGCTGTTCCAACGTGAGCATCGCTCAGGAATTGTTGAATGACGACAGCAACGATACATATTTGCTCTAAAGGGTCATAACTGTTGACGACTCATGGGTATATGGTTATGACATCGAAACCAAAGTCCAATCGTCCCAATGGAAGAGCCCAAGAAAGCTCAGACCAAAAAAAGCACACCAAATTCGATTAAATATCAAAGTTTCGCTCATTGTTTTCTTCGATTACCGTGGCTTAGTGTATCAGGAGTTGTTACATGCTCGAACGGTCAATAAGGATTATTATCTTGAAAGTATGCGCCACTTGCGGGAAGCAATACTAAGGAAACATCCGATATTGTGCCAGGCCAAATATAACACCATAATCATGCCTCAGCCACCGTATTCACCAGATTTGCCCCTCTGCGACTTTTTTCTGTTACCAAGATTGAAGAGCCTTATGAAAGGACGACGTTTTGTGAGGCTTGAGGAGATGAAAACATAATCGCTTAGAGAGCTCAAGGACATACCAAAAAGTGCATATCATATTTGTTGTTGATTTTTGTGATTGTCAGATTCAAAAAGTTTATCGAATTATTGGTTCAAAGTCAAATGTAAATTTAACGTTATGTTTTTGCATAAAATCAACAATACAACTTCGAACCAATAATTCGATAAACTTTTTGGACCTGACAATCACAAAAATTAACACCATACTTGAGTATCAACCGTGATATTCTGTCCCGTTCAAAACAAGAGGGCTTTCTACTTCCACAGTGTATAGATATATGAATTATAAACTGAAAATTTGTGATGAAAAATTTAATCACCAGTATATTGAAGTATCAAATCTTGTTAATATTAGTCCCCCATCGTCACTTGAAATATTTGAAGGGGTTACTCTGTAGAGAAATTATATTTTACACAACGTGTGGGATGACACGAAATATAGCAGTTTAGAAGCAAAGAATTTTCTGTGCTCTGTTCATACCTTTCCTTTACGTAGAATGTGTTTTTCTCAACCAGAAATCCATCAACTCTATTCATTTTTCAGATATTCATGCATGCTCCGAAATAAGGAAACGAAACGAGGCTAGTACCAGAAGAATCTTAGGTTTCAAAACCATTCCATTTTTTCCGAATCTTTTCACCTTCTTGCATGAATCACCATTTCGAAACAGCACAATATCCATAATGCAACTGTTTTGTGCATGAAGTGTGTTTAGATGAAATCATTCTTGGAAGTAAATTGAAGTGGAAAGTTGAATGTTGATGAGAGACATTTTGAATATATCATAAAATGAATGGAAAATTCCAGTTATTCATATACTTTTGATTCTTAGAAAACATTTTCGAAGTAATTTTGAATCCATCGAGCTGGTAAGAAAATTGGTATAATCAGATACTGCAAATGATGATACGAATATAAAAAATCAGCAAAGTAATAATCATCAAGCTGTATCATAAAACAATACAGAACTTTGATTTCAATATGTTCTTTCTACACGCAGCCATAACCAGTAGAATTGAAATGCGTACCTTTATATGCAGTCGTTCACAGAAATTCTGGAATACCAAAAAAAACATCAAATTTGATACCTAATAGTTTCGAAATGAAATGAAATTGTCTATATTATTCAGAATTATCATTAGAACATAAAAAGTCGAAGTGACATGCTATTCTGATCTACTGTTTGATTCAGTAATATTTCTTGTGAAATACTGTCCAGAATTCAGTAAAATTTAATTTTCAGAGTAGTGCATGAATTTTCTGTTTTCAGTGGTGTGTTTGTCAGGATCAAGGACAAGAATCTGCACGTTGAGTGCTTCAAATGCTCTACTTGCGGTTCATCGCTGAAAAACGTTGGGTAATACTCTAAAAGTGCATTTGAGTATCCAGATATCACATTTTTCGCTCTTTCAGGTATTACAACATTAACAACAAGCTATATTGTGACATACATGCCAAATCTGCAGCTCTCAAAAACAGCCCCAACCCCAATTTAGTACCAATCACCGTACCCCCGTGAGTATAAATATTTATTAACATTCAATAAACATTCTGCAAGATAGATCTGAAGCCGAACTCTGAAAGAAGTCAATTGTTCACATGAGTGAAATCAAATCCCAGATGAAGAGCATTTTATACGGCGTTCCTCGAGGACTTATTCTAGGGCCTACCTTCTTTTTCATTTACATAAATTGATTTTGAACGGTGAACCGTAATCATTCGCAGATGACACAACTTTGGTTTATTAGTTTGATGATGAAAAAATGCGAATAAAAATAGGATAGAAAGTAAGTTTTGTGCGATTTCGTTGTGACTGAATTTTCGACAAGTTGAATTTGAACTTGAAATCTTGAAGAGTTTCATACAAGATGACATGTTTTTCAACGTTGGAATATCTGAAAATTGTTTGACTTTGTTTTTATTCATTCGAAACGAATTTTTTGCGATATTGTCACAAAAGCTACTTTGAAAACTTTGAAAATGTTACAAGCGATGAAATATATTTACAATTGGCATTCCTTGCCGCCAATAACCAAATTATGCAAACTCTGAAATTTTCCAACATAAAATGAAGTTGATAAAATTTTCAATTCTTTTTCTTGATTTTTTGATTTCATTAGTTTTTTCATTATTTGAGACATAATTTTGGAAAAACATTTCATTCCCAACGTTCGTATCCTCAAAGTACCCAAATATCAATATTGCTGATGCTGATGATGATGAGATTTACTTTATGAGCAAAGAATATATATTATGACAAAGTAGAAAATAATAGAATTAGAGATAAATTATATAATATATGTATGATACAAAGTGGAAATTGAAAATATGTACATGAATGTATAAAATACAATGAATATAATGACTATAAATGAATGTAAACACAATAATAGCTAATTCCAAAATTGGAGTGAAATATTGCAAATAAATTATAAAAATTCTCCATGATAGAATATCAAAATATAAAATAAAATCACCAAAATTCAAAAGCTGGCCAAACATAACTGAGCTTAGTTCTTATTAATTTGAACATTACAATGAATCTATTAGTTCACTCAAATTCACTTGAGGATTTGTCGGTGAAATTCAGAACGTCTGTAGTATGCTTTATTCAAAAGTAATTCTTTCAGTAATTTTGCACATGGAAATATTTCTGAAATCATTATGAAAACAAGTTGAATCAAACTATGAGGATTCAATAATTTTTTTATTTTCCTACATTCAGAAATACAAATCTCTAGTCAGATTTTTTCCATTGGAATTATATATCAAACATATTTTTGTTTTTCAACTTTTTGTAATTTTCATTTAAATATAAAACAGTTGAAAAATGCATAGGTAGTGCATATAAATGATTACTTGTTCATTGCCAGTTTTACATATTTTCTTCAATAATATCACTTTCATCTCTCACATAATTTAGATTCTAAAACTTCTTCTACCATTCATACTAACAGAAAAATTCAATAAACAAACTTTGTACCTGTTTTCAGAATGAGTGTTGAATTATCCATATTTTTGTTTCAGCGGTGGAAAAGCACCTGTTCACGCAATATCTTCAGCTTTGTCCTCTCATTCGTTACCAACACAATCACCACTATCACCAAAGATAAATAATAACTTTGCCCCCAGTTACCAGGTAAACATTTCAAATCATTCCTAAGAGCAACAAGAATACAACAATATCATCACCGAAAAAAAATACAAAAACCATCTTGTGTCCATGGATAATTTCGACCGCATTTATTGAGAAAACGTCGAGCAAAAAATCTGCAAAATACCAAAAATTATCTTTGATATGCTCCAGAACCTTTTAAAGTTTGCTCAAAAGCATTTAAAATATTTTGGATATCGGTTTTATTCTTGTTTCTCAACACTTTTAACCCTTGCACAGTGTTTTGCATGATGCAACACAGCAAACTCACCCCATTGACACTTTTAGGAACGAGAAAATAACGAGAATGTAGATGTTTCTTCGTTAGTGCCAGTTTTACCAAAGTCTAACTCAAACGAAGCTAGTAATAATAATAGTGTGTTTAGTCCTTCAACTCCTCTTTCGTACAGAAAGTTCTTAAACAAGGTGAGTACTAACCACTAACAGTTCTTTATATTCTAAACAGTATACAGTACAGATAGTCTAGGAGTTTATATAGAAATTTGGTATGAATACTGATTTTAGATATGTACTTGTTGATGCCCGCGGCTTCGCTGCGTTGAATTTCGTTTGTCGCATCAAGTACTAATACTATAAATGTATAAAGTTTATAGGGATGCATGAATGTAATGTATGTATTTACGTTTTTAACTTTTTCACGCTTAAACAGCTCAACGGATTCAAATGCAAGTTAAGTTGGTATATAGACAGATCATGACCTGGAATAACACAAAGGGTAGGTTCCCACGGTAACACGGGTAATACAGCGGGGAACGGCTAGTATTTCATGAGTGGGTACCTATTGATTGACTGACACTATTATATTAACGTACAGCCAAAGCTATTGAACCTAAAATCTTGAAATATGCAGGTAGGTTCTTTGTATGACGTATAATATCTATATTGAATACTTAGAAAAAAATGTTATCAATTTTCATGAGAATTTGACAGATATTCTAAAATATACATTGTAAAAAAGAATCAAATTTAATAGTATTCCTGCTCAGTATTTTGCATACCACATGAGAGGTAGCCACTACGGACCACGCGGACTTTCATTCTGAACTATTCAAGATAAACAATCTCACGGTATATTATCTTCATGTAACTCCAACGGTATATGCAGCGCACGCAAGATAGTTCTCAGGGAGCTATTGATTACTCATCAATATATTATAACCAAAATTACACAAAACTTTTGTAAATTGTAGCCTTTATGTTATTCTGATGTATAAGCTGTATTTATGTAAAGTTTCTTCTGAATCTGTTCAGTCGTTTAGGCGTGAAAGAGCCACAAACATACATACACATCCATCCCCACAAACTTTCACATTTATATTAGTGATAAGATTAAACTTATACAGGATGGTGAAAATCTGAAAAAATAATTCAATGTATCTTTAAGACATAACCATACTTTATGTTGTGGTGGAAAGGAACTCGTAGTGACAAACATTTTGACTGAAGATGTGCGGCATTCATCTCTCAACAACGACTAACTGGAAAGCTCACATAAAACGTTTATTAAGGGGCACTAGTGTAGGCTAATGCCTCTTCTGGGGTCACGTAAATTACAATAAAGTCTCAATCTAGGTTATTAAAGTGAAGTAGAGTATATCTTGGGGATTAATTATCAAAATTAATTCATGTGCTTATACTGGGTTAGTATGGTTAGTGGATTTTTTCCTGTTCCTCGGGCATTTCGGTTCTTGTTCTATGTGTGGTGTTGTCTCACTGTATGTCTTATGAATGGATCGGGCGCAGCAGCTGGTGGTCGAATTGGTGGGTTCAGGTACGGGTAGGCTTGGGTGGGAATGGGGAAATAAGTCAGACGTAAGTGTGCTCCGGCTGTAGGCTGTCTACTGATTGCCAGCGGGAACTTATCAAGAATGTCCTGAAATCGCTCAGGAATATCATCCAGGGCTCCCAGGAGCCTAGCTGGAGGAAACGAGAGTTTCTTCCTTGGAATCCGTCTAGAGCCCCCGTTGAGTTTCCAAAGGGTGACCAGCGTGTCTATAGCAGCAGTGTTGATACTGCTGAGGATTCTGGCAACGTATCAGCCTTAAAGTTCCTGAAATCTCGACTTCATGTGTATTATTTTCACTGTGCGTCATAAAGTTCGTGAAGAGGGAATCACAAACGAGGTTGTATTTGTTACGTAGTATTCTCCTCTCAGTTTTTTGATGGGATAGTCTCGGGGAGATCGTACGGTAGATCATGACTTTATAGTCCAGGATCGGTCTCATGAACTCTGTCCAGGGTGTCTCGTAGGTCGGTTTTCCAATTGAGGGCCATCGTGAAAGTAAACCTCAAGTAAGTCACAGTCTTGAAGCGAAAGTTTCCCTCCTGAAAATCTGAGATCCAAGTGGTTAGTAACAGTGGATGGTTGTGGTGTCTCCGTATTTGAAAGGGATAATTTGTGGTTTAGTCAGGTTGATTGTGATACGCCACTTGATACAGCACCAAAAAACAAAGTGGATTATCATTGTTTGTGTTAGTTTTTGTAGTATGAGGGTGTTTGATGGGAAGATCGTGTCGTCTACGTATTGTAGGATTCTCTGGGTAGTGGGAGCATCGTTTACATAAATAATAAATGGGGAAGGGCTAAAACAAAGTCCTGTGGGACTCCAGATTTGGCTGGAAAGCTTTGTGTTCACTCACATTCACACTGGAAGGGAGCAGGGAATGAAATTTTCATAATAATGCTCACTCCTGACTGTTCCAGACTTCTGCTGAGTTGTTCTGATTGGTACATATTGTTGATAAGTGTACTGTTGAAATTTTTGGCATTCTCATAGATCTCAATGGCTTTGGTCGTAACTATCTTCATTAGGCTCGTGAACTAAATGCACTTTGTATGTTTGTTGGTTACATGTGTCCAGATCCTACCACAATAGCCAGTCTTTATCAATATTTCAGTCTCACCCAAATACTCATGCTACTAGAGAAAAAACCTATAGCTGTTTTCTGAAAATCTATTCAGAAGCAAAATGATTGATTGCAGTATATTGATATCTATTCACAAAAATACCAATCTAATTTTTCCTGCAAAAATTGATGAATGTAAATCCGCTGTACATTTATTGAATAATAATGTGGATGACCTATTGAAAATATCAAGAAATTACTGTTTGAACATCAACCCAAATGAATAATCAGCCATAATTTTGGTAATAAGGGGGACTGGAGTAGGGCCATAGACCTAAAAACTTTTTCCAGAATCCAAAATGCATGTGTCTGATAAATATTTTCAATGAAACAAAGAGATCATGTAACAACATTTTCAAAACAGTATTGAGTGGCTGAGAATGTTGAATAGAAGGAAACATCACCTTGTATGCTTCATTCCTAAATTATTCACAAAACAATGTCCAGATTATCTCTATTCCAAAATTACTCCACGTCACTAGTATCACTATAGAAACTTTTATAACATCAAAATGCTCATCCTCTCGCGTCACTCTTCATATTTTTTCGAACGTTCTTTCTCTCATAGCGCTGTAACCGAGTACAACTCATATCCTGACGAATTGAAATTTCAATCTCTTTCTGGTTTCAAAATGAAAACCGAAGCTATCCTCTTTGGTAAACAATTAATCGGCCTGAAATGAATTAAATTAAATCACATAAATCAAGTGAGCATACACGAAGACTGGTTGTAAAGCAAGTTATCTACAAGGACAATTCGTTGACGCCAGTCTCAACTTACCTACGCTGTAAGTTAAGGGATTGACATCTATCAGAAAGCAACTACTCCCCTGTATAATACCACCAAGGGCGTTGGATTATATCAGACAGATGTTAGTGCAGGATTCCCCACGAAAGTTATTCCTGCATAGGTATGCTTTTGGCGATACAACTGCCAGAATCGATTTTCAATTATTGGAACAGACTTGCAGACCGGTTTCGGGCTAGTTGGCCATTCGTCAGTGGAAGTTAGTGTCGATCATCAACATGAAGTAATTGAAAATTGAAATCCTTTCAGTGTATCATTCCTCGGACTAGTCTGAAGCGAACGACAAACACATTTTTGTTATCTCTTCATCTGTCTGTGAACGAGGTAACCAAACGCATATTCGAATTTGCACAATTCCTGTTATATGATGTTGAAACCTGAAATAGGTCCTAGTTTTAAGTTATGGTACTGTATCACTATGTATAGACTCATGTATGAAAATATTCCTGGTTAAGTGGTAGAATAGCGTATGCTAAATTCTGCCAAGATAAAAATAAAGACCATTTATTATTATTATAAATCGAATGTGTCCTGAGCACTGTATTTTTTGCTAATCATTGTTACTTTTCAGACGTCGAACGTATCTGGACCGAAGCCGTTTTCTAGCGTCACTGCACCTGTTCCGACCTATAACACTCTACCGAAGGCAGCCCCCCTATCTCCAGTAGCACCACCCCCAGCACCACATTTCAATAACTCGTACAACACCCCTTCATACAGCCCAGTTTCAACGACAGGTATGTATTGAAGAATACAGTGTACTGTGTACCTATGTATCAAGCATTAGTTTCTTTTTAAAGAATTCAAAATCCAAGATAAATTTATGGAAATGCTTGAAAGTTGTTACATTCTTGGAATCCCAAATAGGTCCTAACAAAGTATACCAAGTGTCAACGAAACTATTAGAAAAGTCATAACTTCTAAATTATAAGGTGTATCAAAATGAGATTTGGTATAGATAAATGGTGTGTGAACAGGAGAATTTTCACATTTTTTCACTTCTCGGTCACTTCCGATTTTACCGGAAATGGGTCGGGTTTTAAATGGAACACCCAGTATATTGTTAGATTTTTGAATTTCTGAGAAAATTTTGAGCCAGAATGTGACATTTTGAAAAGTTTTTACGCCTACTTAATTTTTTCAGAGTCACTTTTGATACACCCAATAGTCAAGAAGTTTTAACTTGGCTAATAGATTCGTTGACAACCGGTATATTGGAATCAATAAAAATATTGACTATTTTAATAATTAAGAAACACTATCTTTTGTTATCTTTCAACATTCAATATTGATATTTCCTTCAATGGGATTTTAGGAGAAATTGATTTTTGGTTGGAAAAACTTTTGGCTTTGTATTTTACCGTCATTATACAGAAAGTGAGAAACTTCGAAAAGAATTTCCTACTTTTTGATAATAATGATAATAATAACTTATTCTCCGGAAAGACAATACAAGAATGATATAGGAGTAGTCGTTCATCTGAAGTAAAAACAATGAACAATACATGATAACATTCAGTTAGTTGTAACATTGTGACATGTATATAACAGATAAAACACAGTAAGTTCACAAGTAGGTACTTATTATGTTACCTATCTGTAGTAATAGTAAACAGTAAATAATATATGATCATGCTATGTTAATTGTGTAACAATTATATTACAGACAAATCACAGTGGATTAACAAATTAGCCCCTTACAATTAAAATTTGTTAAAAATTTTTTCGAAACATATCAACGTGAGACTCTTTCTCACATGATCTGGTAATTTGTTAAATGATAAAGGTCCTAGTAGCTACGAACAGTCTTAAATATTCATCTAAGATCTTATATCTATCTTAGTATTTTTTAAGAGACATCTACTCCCACCAAATGAAATTGTTCAACGTTCTTCAGCGGTTATTGCAGACCACCTTTGTTAAGGACTGCTTCTCTAAGACTTTTCTCTTCAATACTCCCAGAGGTCAGGTTTCAACTATAATTTAACCATAGTATGCAAACTTACATTGGTTTTACTCACAGACTTTCAGCACTACTTGTTTTACTGGCTTTATTCTCTCTGACTTGACTTGATTCATTCATTGCGAATACTTTTCACTGAATTGAATCACTGGTTTGAGTCTATTTCTTATTGTTGATTTCAATCTTTTATTAATTTGAAACTAAATGTATAATAGCTGACCTCTGATCGCATCTGTTTTTTTTTAAGCAGGAAGCTCTAGACGTCGACATCTTCTCTCTCAACTTCTTCATTTTCATACAAAAAACGTGAAAAACTTCCAGAGGAAGCATAAGATGTGGTAGTAAAAGCCATACAACTTTTTTCCCAAAAATTAATCTCTCCTGAAAATATACTCGTATTTCTTTCAAGTTAAACATAATTATCATGTTATTTCGTTCACGTTGATAGATTCGCTCCAATGAAAATTCCGTTATACTTGATTTATTCTGGATGAATAGGAGCAAAGAATTTTATTGACGATTCATATTCTTTTTTCAGAAAAAATTGTTCAAAAGTTGTCCTAGTTCATAGCACCTGATCTCTCAGGCGAATAAAAAACGGCCAATTTTTATCTTTTTTTAAATAAATGAGAGGAAATGTATTCCAGATCAATCCATATCGAACAAATTTCCTAATGAACAGCGATTTATATACATTATAAAAGAGAAAACAAAGTTAAGTTTTCATTATCTAGATTTAAGACTCCCTTGGTTCATTCCCTATACATTGTTCCTCCATTGGTTTTTATATCACAATTCGTTTCAAATTAATGAATTATCGAAGGAAGCATTGCGTTTTCTCTGTAGGAGAACAAGTAAAAGGTGATAGATTGAAATCATGATTTTCAATTGTTATCTTCTGAAAGAATAGGATTAATTTTTTTGAGAAGTTACCATTTTATTTCAATTTCACTTCGAAAAAATCATTGGGATTCAAAAACTCTTGAATTTTCAACAATCATATATTCATCTACAATAAAAATAATCTACTGAAAAATTTTAAAAATCTCCAAATTGAATACACCTAGGCCCTTCGAATGCTTATTTGTTGACTTTGTCATTATTTGTTTTGTTCCTAGGACGATACTCATCTTCTGTTAAACCTGCTGGTGGCCTCTTCAAAGGTATATTTGAAGTTTGGCTAAGTTTTCAAGCACTAGCCCTACTGCTTTGTAGTTAGTTACCAGTGATCTATTCAAACGATTAATAAAGACTTAGTTCACTGGGACGATTTGATAAGATAAAATAGTATAACTATGACTCCTATTTCCAATACTTTCATTTTCTTTAATGATACTACCTTCTCTTGCAGAAAACTCTTTCAATTCCAGGCCACGACCTTTCTCCTTAGTCCTCGAATGAAATGCACTTTTCCTCATTCGCTAACCGCTTGTAAATAGTAAATTTTCAAAATTATATAAATTACTTGACGAGCACAACAAACAAGGGATGCTTCAGAAATAAAATTATTTTGTAAATATGACATTCCTGTAACATCCCATAGAGTTGTGCGATACTTTCAAACTGAGCCATTATAGACTTTTTCAAAATATGCTAAATATTAAATTATATTTTCGCGGATCTTCAAATGGAACCGTAAATCGTATGCAGCATAGTTATACTATTTTGCATTAGCTCTAAGTTATCGCTTCTGTACTAATTATTTTTCATCCTTGCATCGCCTTTGTCTTTTCCCTTCGTTTGTTTCACTTGTGCTCGATGTTTACCCCAAAGCTCGCGCTGTCGATAACGTTGTTTGGCCCCCTCCTCAGGAATCCCAAGACCTTCCAACTGCTTGTCCGATATTCTATCCCCCACCCTCTCAAGTTGAACATAGCATTATCAACAAGAGAATCGAAAAAGAGTCGGAGCTGAGAATCGATTGCTCAGAAGACTGCTTGGAGGTGCAGGAAATTAACGCCATGGCGCAGTTTCTCACAAAGTACCCCTACGAATACTCCAGCGGGCGCAGGAGCACAACTGAGTGTAGGGAGACGATTACGGAAACCTTGGATACTCAAAAACTTGTTGAAGATATTGTCAAAACGAGGCAGCCTCCTTCTCTAGATGCAGATGTGCCCTCATTCACAGAGACTAGAAGGGAACAAAAACAGTATGAATCATCAGTGGTGAGTTCAGAAGATTTCTCCTCGGTTCAGCATTTTGAAAATACGGTTCACTCCGGAAGAGGAAGTTGCGAACTAAAGAGGCCTACCCAGTATAGCCCAAACACACTGGAGGTTAAACCTAGTAGAGTCGAAAACGCTGTACCTCAGAAGTGGGAATCTGTTCTCACTCAAGCCATTAGGACGACAGCTCCAGATGAAGACACTTTCGCTCAGATTCCTTCCAAATTCTCGCATACCCCCTTGGCGTCAGCGTTATCAATTGCCCCTTCTCAACTATTTCACCCTGCAACGGTCACAGAAGAACCGGTACCTCTTCCAGAGGAAACAGTGCCTTATTTTCCACCTGAGCGACCAGTCTTGCCAGTTAGAGAGGAAGAACACAAACCCAAGCTGGAACGTCCAAAAAGCCAGTTCGTGAGAGCGCTCCAAACTGTTCCAGACTCTTCTAAAGACACCATAGTTTCACCATCTCGAAAGAAGAAGAAGGATCCTAGCGAAAAATACTTCGAAGAGCTACCAAAACCTGAGGAGAAGCTCTCCATGCTGGCAGCTCTCACTACAGCTCCCGATAGACCATATTCACCTCTAGTAAC
>WOGR01002478.1:0-17427 GCA_015342045.1 Leptinotarsa lineolata | reverse complement strand
CCAAATGAATTTGTTGGAAGACATCGAAATTAATAAATCAATGAAAAACCCGAAATATATACCCCAACACGAGCAACTAGATTTATGTAGGTCTCCAGCCTTAAATTTATAAATTTTTAAATGGAAAAAAGTAATTTTCGTGTAATTCAATGTTCTCAATTATGAAGATAGTCCTTTGTTTGGAAGTTTCCCACATTTTTTTTCAATGATGGACAAGTAAAGAGCTGTTTTTCCTAAGATACTAATGTCTCCTAGAACTATTCCCTTTAAAATTTTTATACATTCCAAACATTATTATTAATAATAATAATAATAATAAATGACCTTCATTCATCGTACAGAAATTACAAGATTGCCGATGAAAGGCGAAGTTCAGCTTACGCTGTTTTACAACTTGACCTACTAACTTAAATTGAAAAAGAAAGGTATATAAAAAGAGGAAGAAATAAAATAATAAGTAAAGGTTTACAAACTACAAGTTAGCTCTGAAGGATATTGCTATATAATACATCACAGTGAAAGAATATAATTGTTTAGACGTAAAATATTATAAGAGCTCTTACACAAATTGTTTATATGTTTATGAAATCGGAGTTCCGAGTCAAGGCAGAGGCCCAGATTCTTACTTTCTGAAACAACAGGTAATTTATTTTCTGCTAGTTTTGTATTTATCGACTGCAATTTCAAGTCGTTTTCTTCGTGGACCAAAGAGAATTAATTGAGACTTATTTGCTTTTAAATTGAGATTATATGCAGAAGATATATCCAATAAGTTCTGAAAGCCCACATTAACTTTTTCTGCTGAAGTTTGCCAGCTATTATGAGGAAAAGAAGAATACATCAGCATATTGGTGTGTAGAGCAATTATTTATCACTATATAAAAGTCTGAAATGAAGAGCGAAAATAATAGAGGTCCAAGAATCAAGCCTTGAGGAACTCCATGAGTTACAGGCAAGGTATCTGAGTATTGACCATCTAAACATATGGTTTGGGTACGACAGCTGAGGTAGCTCCTTAATAGTTGCACAGCTCCATCGCTAAATTCAAAATACGCCAGCTTATTACACAGAATATGATGGTCTAGGGTATCAATTGCTTTACTGAAATCCAAGAGTACTAGAGATGTTAGATTACTTTTATCGGTGGCCAGGAATAAATCCTGACTGATGTTAATGAGTGCTGTAGTAGTGCTGTTATCGGAAACCAGATTGTACTTCAGTTATGTTATGGAATTCGTTCGCAAAGAGATTGATTTGATCCTTCAAAATTAGCTCAAATCCTTCGACAGTACAGGAAATTTACTAATTGGTCTCAAATGCAACAGTTTTGTAGGAGTGTCACCTTTAGGGAAAGGAAGAACAAAGAACAAAGAACAAGGGCTTGTTTTTAGGCAGAAGGAATATGATTCGTTTGTAAAATTTTGTTGAGATTATTAGAAATGTAATTGATGAGATAATCCTCAACATACCTTAGCATAACAAGAGAAATGTTATCGGATCCAATACAGTTACTTTTTACACTGTTTAGATACTGTTCGACTTGAGTAGGTAATACTTGAGAAAAATACAGGCGAGGTTCAGCACGGCTCTGGTATTTGTCCAATAGTCTCAACTGCTCTTCTGTTTTAGAAGGGTGGTTGATATTCAAGAAATGAGAATTCATCTCGTTCAAATTTTTCAAGGCAAAGGCAAAAACGTTAGATCGGTAGACTCATCTTATTCACTTATGGATATTGAATATTTTCAACCGAAAAGTAATCAGTTTTGTAATAATAACTGCAGCCCGCTCTTGCTGTCTACTAGGCTAAAAACAGACACAAAAACAGATACAAAGCCGATATCTTTCGCCCCTTGTTCACCGTCATCAAACTCTTCAGAAACGAGTCAATATTCACGACGACACGTCGTCATACTCTACACAATGTCCAAGCGCTTTTCCACTAATTACTTTTATTTGTATCTTGCGATTGTCCGCCAGGACTGAAGGGGCGAAAGAGGGTGAGAGGGTGAAAGATATAGAGTGATGCGGATGAGGGTGAATACGTTGGAAGGCGGCAGGACAGATTGATTAGTGAGGTTGGGAGGGTCGGGGACAGGTTCGTGTGCGTGTGTGTGCACCCCCTACCCTTTTTTAGGATCGATTTCGAGGTACACAGTACTTTTTATTCGACCACGGAGGACAAGTTTATTTCGGGTGACTAAAAACTCTCCGAAAGTGTCTCTAGGAGTTGAATTATTATACACAGCAAAATGATCTAGAGGATAAGGAATGAAAGTTGTTTAATTTTCATACGAAATGAATTCCGGCTGTGGTGAAATGTGTTCATTTCTTGTTGGACATTTTTTACCACATTCACCATATGAGTTTGTTTTTGTTGTTTTGAGGAAATCGTTTAGCGACGGTAATCATGTCAACTGAAAAAAGGGTTGAGTACAATTTTTGCTGCAAATGAAGCTAGCATCCCTTGTCATTATGCTTTGAACATATTCACTATATAAACACAGCTTCGAGTTTTGATATGTACAAGATACTATAAACATCGGGGACGTTGCAGAAGTAGTACATTCTGCCACGAACACTGAAGGAAAGTTACAGCAGCATTTTCAAGAAATAGGGAAATATATATTGGTCGAACAAGAGCAACCCGACCGGTACATAGAGGGTATGTTTCCCTCCAGGCACTAAGGAACCCCAATGACATTGCCAGCCAGATCAAAATGTTGATGGCATTGATGTAACTGCTAAAATGATCCGGAAAAAAGGTAGAACTGAAACCTATGGCGTAAAATATATCCAAAACAAGCACTGCTCCCAATCACCAGAACTGCAACACTCTTCTCTTTGCGCGTTTCGCCAACCAAGTTGGCGACTTCAGGAGATGAAGTACACACTCTGCAGCTCTGGTGTCTGGAAATAGTGGAATTTTCCGGCTAAACGCCTCATTAGAGTTTCTGTACTATCCTATCTCAGAATGGTCCTACGAACATCATATTTGACAAGAACGAGAATGGTTATGTATTCTTTTCACCGATGAATCTAAGTTTAGGTTACGACCCGATATAAGAAGATCAAGGGTATGGCAAACCTCTGGCAACGCATCCCGCTTGCATATCGTTCAAGCATTTGACAGATACAAAGGAGAATCTCTGATTTGGGCTGGAGTTTTGATAGAATTTCGAACTAACTTCGTTCCTATTGAATGATTCCTATCGGTAAATCAATAGCGTTATCATATTTTTGAACCTATTTTGTTCGTTCGTGTGCTGCACAAATGGAGAAAATCTTATGTTTATGTACGAACATTCATGTCCGCGTATTGCAAGAGCCGTGATCCATTTTTTGGAACCACCCAATATTTAGGTATTGTCAGGCCTTTGGGATATACTACTAAGACGTATTCTGAGTCAAGGATTAGTGTTCCAGACAAAAGAAAAGCTGTTTAATTGTATGCAAAAGCAATGACAACAAAAGTGTTCATACACTCTATTGAAAACAATAACACTATTCATGATACTAATTACAAATTTTCATAATATAGACTTTATTATTATCATGAATAGAATGATTTCAGTAAACTAGGAGCTCTCCATTATTCTATTTAATTTTTTCTAACTTCTGTACACAACTATCAGTTTTGGTGTTTTTGATAAAATAATTTCAAGAAACGTCCAGATTTGTTTACTCATAATATTTGCCGAATAAACTATCAAATGGCCATTTAATTTTCCTCCAGTCCTTTTCATTTGTGTATTTTGAATCAGTGTACAACTTTTTCCAACGATAATAACAATGAAATATGCTACAAATATTAAAATTAGACAACTCGCATTTTCTTTCTCTTATACTCACAAAAAGATACACACATGTATTTGAAATACAACTTCTATACATAGATATATCCATTCAGTTATCACCAGCTATTTCTATATCATAAAAGCTAATGATGCTATTGCATTATTGAGTATCTGCAAAATCAATGAAATAATTGAAAAAAAATATGAAAACAAAAAAGAATAATAGATTAAAGTTCATTCCTCAATACTTGCAGCCTATAATTTTAGCTTCATTATCGCGTCTAATATTGTTCTATATAGTTCACACATAGACACAATACTGCTTTGGAAAAAACTTGAATCTCTCAATTAGACAAATACTCAAGATTATTACGTACCGATAATTTGAAACTCTTACGGCAAAAACCGCAACTCTATACTGTTGAATGGTTTAAAAGTTTGAACTATTTTCTACATAAATAATCTCCTATTTTGTCATGGAGATCTCTCGGTTAGTGAAGTTTCCCTTAGAAATTATCTTTTTTCCAAGATGGATGGGTTATAATGGTTGAAATGCAATACTCCTCTCGAATAATATTTAAATTATAGCTTGCAAGTATTTAGCTTTCCGATTTTTTGGCGGGAGCGCGCTTTGGTCTATTTTAGTCGATTGTTACTCGCAGTGAGTTCAATCGATATTCGAACTATATAGCATTTTGAGGATAGGTCTATCAGAATTAGATGATTGAGGAGACATTAGAGAAAAATTATCGGAATATTCAACATCGGAAGAGAATTCCTTTGAAAAGAATGGCGAAGTCGCAGGTTATAATTATTTTATTTAAATTCGGTTTATCTTAAAATTGCATTTTTATTGAAAGGCATAAGATTTCACAATAACTATTTGATGATTTCAATAGTATAAGAATGTTAGATTCGGTGGCTAAATATTTACCAGAGCAATCAATGATTCTAGGGTAGAAGATTTTTCTTGACACCGTACACCACCTACAACGTTCCTCACGTTCAACATTAGTGTTCTTGAATTTACTATTTTTATTCAAAAGTGTTTTCCTTTTTGGCTGCATGGAGTTGTTTCAGAACATACTTGTCTATAGGACGAAGTTTGTGTTGCAACATGCCTTCATAAAATAAGAGAAAAGCTCTCATCTTATCTTATTTTCCAAATATTCTTTGGCACTTGCACTACACTTGGATACTTTTTCCGCGTATTGAAAACATTTCATCCATATTTTACACATTTTAGGACACACTTTCATTTTCACTTTCCGACACACATCAATGATTTCGGCTAGACATTTGCTATACATTTTCTCATGAAATTTCCCACAAATATCAACAGGGTGATTCATAAAAACTAATACAATGAGCCGTTTGGAATGGGACATTTATCACTGTTCATAGTTCTCATGCCATACTTTGCTATTTCCAGACTTTCAAAAGCATAAAAAAGCTAGTGTCATGTACCAATCTCAACTATTTCACAGTTTTTATTTATTCTATGGTTGTTTTTCAAGGCGTGTTAAGCGACACTAGATTTTTCTGGTCTTCGAAATCGGATATGTAATGCGTGTTCTTTGAAACAAGTTGTAATGGCTCGCTCAGTCTGACCGATATATTTTTGTTTTAGCTTATTTCATATATCTTCGACTTTTCATTTCCCAGCATCTTGTCTTTGGGGGTTACCTAACATTTGTTGGAGTGAGCAAAAAGTGTCGAGGGCTACTTTCACGTTCAACTTTTTGAAAATACGATCTAATCCGTTGGTGTATTTTGGTTCATACCGAAGGGCAATAATCTTTGAATCCATGTCCTTTTGAAAAGTCGAAGTGAAACGAAGATTCTCCCTAAATTTACGTTTCCTAATTAACTTATCTACAATATTTGAAGAATACCCGTTGATTTCAGTTATGCCCCCAATAACATTTTTTTTAATATCGTCTCTTTCTTCACTCAAGGGCAACGCAACAAGATTATGAACAAGAAAGTTTGGACCTGCTATTTTGTGTTGTAGACAATGGAATGAGTTATCAGGAATACATCTAAACGTAAAGGTATCATTTCTATAAACATTAAATTCTACATCTTAGTTACTTCTGATCACCAAGTCCTAGAACAGATGTTTTTCATTCAGTATATGAACTTTACATTTGGGAACCTGTGGAAATAAAGTCCTCTACATTTGGATCTACGTCTGTGGAAAGTAATCTGAATCATCTTCTAATTCAAATCTACTCATGAAAAGATTAGCTATGAAGGGGGAGAGTGGGTTTGCCACTTTTCTCCTTCTTAACTGCCGTGCCTTCATGCTGCCTCAAGAAATAGTTGTTGAACCGGAAGCAGTTCTGTTCCATGCAGATGTTTGTTGATTGTATGAAGTCTTCGATTACTTGTCCATTGAGACCGTTGACCCTCAGAAGATCCCCGAAATATTCAATAGTTTGTGGTATAGGGCTATTTGGAAACAACCACGATACATCAAATCTGTTATAAAATCTGTTTTTCCGTTAATTAGCTGTCGTCCCCATACGAACGACAACTCTCAGAAGTTTAGAAACCTGTGCGAGCTAAGGACTGACGAGGTCTGACCTCTTAACGTGTGATTCCTAACACGGTTGCAGAATCACCCCAGCTCCAACCAGATAAATTCTCTCGAGAAAAATATCTGATCGAGACCGGAATCGAACCCACGACCTATGATAATAATATCTTTCCATCTCGCAACTTTTCAGCCTCCTCTATGAAATCATGTAAATTAACAACATTTAAACTCAGTTGTGGGACTGTTTAATTAGCCATTCAGCAGTTTTAGACCCTGCTTCTGCTAATTATTGATTCATTAACAATTATAAGACCATGTTCATGAGCAAAAAACGTATGACGGGTTCGAAAACTATTTTTCACAATGAAGGATTTTTATAATTGATCTTTAGATACTAGATATAGTACAAGTACCAACCAAATATCATAAGGTAGTATGCGTAGTGTGTAAACCAGGCTTAATCCTGGTCACCAAAACATACCTTATTGGGCAGAAATAAGAGTAGTGAGATTTGAATCGCAAAAGCACGTTACGAAGTGGGTTTCATGTATTTTTTCACAATTATTAGTTCTGAATTCGTTACACAGTTTATAACTGAATAATTGAAGATGAAGAAGTGAAAGTCAAAAGGCTTTTTTTCCGTAATCCTCTTGTTCTGCCAATTGTGTGAATACCAAACAATATCACAATTTTTCAAAAATTTTACCGGATACTCTGTCAGGTTTTGACATCTTTGAAATCTCCGTGGACGTTGGCATGGCTTCAATATCAAGTTACGGCAACATTAATGACTGAAAGAGAATAACTACAGGGTACAGGTAGGTACCTTCGTTCTTATTATTTAGAGATACTCATATCTGATCCTAACATCTTGCAGATCCTAGGGAGAGGAATTAGATTTCATGGATAACTTAGTTTTCTGAAAAAGTTAATTCATTGATTAAATTGAAGGGGTTATATTTTATTAGGAGTGTTTAATCTTTTGGGAAAGAAAGTTTTTGGCTTTCTACTACTTCATCTTGGAAGATTCCCACATTTTTTGTATCAAGATGGAGTAGTAGAAAGCCAAAAACTTTCTTTCCCAAAATTGATTCATTGAGTTATGACTTTTATTCACATCATACTTATTCTGCCAAATGATTTCATATTATTTAAATGATATCCAAATTGTTTTCTATACAACCAGACCTCTTCTTTCTTATATTGTTTTTTCAAGTTTCTAGAATTGAGCTACAAATTTGTAGAACATTTGAAAAGTCTGGAACATTTGTTAGACCAAGTTTTTTTTCGAAATTCTTGAAAAATCTCGAATACTCTTCTCAAAGAATGTCATTTATCATTGGAATTGAATTATTAAAAAAAATACAATTATTTCATTAACTACCACTAGTCACAGCTGCTATTAAAAACAAGAAACTAATAAAGTAGACAGTCCGTTCATAGAACGAGAACAAGGTGATGGACTAGATAACATTAACCAGATAACAAGCAAGAAATATGTAAAACAATCTTCACAATTCTAAACGCATTTTCATCACCATGTTTTTCCCTTTAATGGGTCAAAGCCAAGCGGTTAAACGAAAATACGAGATTCAACATGCAACAAATCGCAAATTATCACCATGCACAGCCTCGATGGATAAAGCATCCATCACTGTCATTACTTCGAATTTGTTTTCGTATTTCCAAGTTCTCGCATCTCGTCTTGCCAATTCGAGCACGATCATCCTTGATTCTGTTCTCCTTGTTCTGCGTTGCGTTTCTCGCCATTTAGTCCAGTGATAATGAACATTTCATTTTACGAAAACTCGCATGAAAGTAGTAATTGGTACAGTGACCTCATGTATGTTGAAGAATTAATTGAAATTCCTAAGACAAAAATATTGGTTTCTGCATTTTTCTCGTTAATGGTGATGACGCAAGAATTTATCTAATGAAAGTTGTGATTGTCTAGTAAAATTGTTTCCATAACTTTTCTCCTACGAATCACCATTTCTGATGTTGAAGTCGTATTTTACATAATTAACACACCTTTTCGCACCACCTTTATCATGATATTCATCCCCGATAGGTATACTACACGATCTATTGTGATTCGACTTTACTGTGTTCACTAAAAAATTATACAATGGATGATAATGAAAGCGAAGTGAATCATTTATCGAGAACAGCAGAGTATGATTGATAATCTTTAGATGTTATTAACAGTAATGATTTCTTCGATTTCTTCTTTCTCTTCTTGCTAGATATGTATAAATTGTTCGAAAGATCAGCTATTTCTTCATTAATATCATAAGAATCTCCAGCTATTTTACTCGATTTAGTATTGAACACACCATCTTTGGTAAACAAAATAATCCACCTTTCTGCAACCACAGTTTCTACAACAATTTTTTTTTGCAATTGCAAAAAATGTTGTTCAGAACTTTTCTGGACCAGATGGGGTTGAGTTTAAGGGAGTTCTAAATTGTTATAAATTGATTCCAACCTCGGTCTGGGTCCAATTGATCATCTAGCCCATTTTAGGCCCATTTGAGGCGATATGAGGATTGCTAAACAGAAACAAATGTTGGCTTGAGGCAACTTGTACTCTTTTATGCTTCCGTGTATTTGTTTATAAAACTTAAATATCTATACTTGTTTAAACAATCAATATTTTTGGTGCTCCATATTTGTCGAGGTAAAAGCGAATCCTATCCGTAATGTTAATTTGGGAAGAAGAGTAATATTTTTGAATACTTGTGCGCACGAAATTGAATGTTTACACTCCAGCCTTTCCAAGTTTGGAATTCTGTGTACAGGACTCTCAACAAATTACCATCTCAACCAACAATGGTAGATGTTGCTCAAGGATAGAGTTAATGATAAGATGAAGTGATAGATTTGTAATATCATCCTCGTTCATTTATACTTATTTTCAATGTTTGACTGTGTATATAAACCGCGAGGAAGTGCATATTAGAATTTTCGATGTTTAAAATGGCGGTATCTCATGCATGGTGATTTGTGGAGAAAATATGCTGATGATTTTGTTGATAATTCCATTCCTCACACAGTAACAGTAACGAGAAAAATGCAAAAAACAATATTTTCACGTTTGATTGCCAAATAATTTTTTAGCCCACATGATAAGTGGAAACTTTTGATATTTTATAAACAATTAAAGACCTGCAACAATTTCGAGATTGTCTACTTTTATGTAAATTATTGTGAGCTTACAAATTTCCTTTCTTCATTTTGACTGGATTAAATTCTGCTTTGCTTTTTGCGATCTCGAAGTCCTCGAATCTGATGCTGATGGCAGACGTATTTTATTTCGCATAGTCGAGCAATTAGATACGTTTTGCTGGATTGGGCCTCTTTATTGTTGACGCGAGAAAAACGCAATTACTTGTGTTTCGCAAATAATAGACGAACGACTCTAGAATTTCATATAAGAATGTGACTTGTAATTAGTTCAGTGAACAAAGGTAAAACTGCGATTCGATAGTGGGATGCCTTCAAAGTGTAATTTAGTCGACAGAAGCTTTATTGAAGTTATTCGTACTATTTTTAGCGAATTTTTGCCGAAGCAGGGCGTAGTTATTACGGAACTGACAGAATATTCAATCAACAAATACCTGAAGAAAATTAAACCGTTTATAACTCAGGAACAGCTTATCTGATTTCAAAAAGTGAACTAAATTTGGATAGAAAATGGAAAAACGAAGTATCACAATACCTATATCTTCAAGAAAGTTGACAACACCCTCTTGGCGACGAGTGTCGCCACACTTTTATTTTCTCATTGAAAAATTCTAGAAATTATACATTTTATGTATATTTGGTACGACCTTGGTATCTTGTCCATTCAAAAGTTGAGACGGGGTACATTTTTCCTTTGCTCTGTATGTGGCGGTAGTGCCGGAGTGTGAATAATGGTTGTTTTTGTGAAAACAAACAGAATCAGAGGGTTTAAAATATAGAGTGACTGTATTCTTCATTAACTTGGCCACATTGGCTTAGATTCTGTCATATCTTATTTGTGTACTGGTATTTTCATTATGCTTGTTTTTGGGTTATCCTAAAAATAAATTGCTTTTTCTGTAAAGAGGGGCTCGTCAGAAAAATAATGGTTTACAAGTACTGTATGAAGCCCTATTGTAAAAGTACCAGCGCAGCGTATCTACCTAAAAATATGTTATATGAATATAATAAATGAAAGACCTGCTTGGAAACAGCACAATATTATTCAACGAAAACCACTTGGTTCATTTATGAATTCAATTTCAATGTAGATGAAGTTTGTAATTCTATGAATTTCAGCAGTTCGGACTTCCATTGTCTAAAATTTATAAAATGATTTGAAATTCCTGAAATGAACAATACAATTGAAATTTAAAAGAATAGCTAAAAATGGCAAATATATTAAGCAAAAAACTTGAAAAGAATTCACAGTGAAATAAAATACGAGTGAAAAAAAATGAATAAATGAAATAAAATAAATTAATATTATTAAAAGTTGAGTGATTTCAAACCACGTTACTTCACGACGTTTCGATTGTTAGTATCTACAATCGTCTTCGGGTGATGAAATTCATAATTCGATGTTGTTGTTTCAAAAGTATTTTTTTTTGGAAAGAGGAGTTTTGTCTTTCTACTTCTCCATCTTGATACAAAACAAGGGGGAATCTTCCAAAGAAGGGAAGAAAGCAATCAAACCTTCTCGAAACAGCTACTTTCATATGATCTAAATTACACGAAACTAAAATACCTGAAACGAACACTTTTAAATTATACAAAAAACACTTTTTTCTATTCAGTTTGTATTCCAAACATTCGTTGTGGATGTTTACCAGTGAGGATGACAGTATTCCATGTAAGTAAAATTTTACCTCTTTCATTTAGTATATTGTGTAGGAATGCTGTGAATGATATCTGATTCAATTCCATAACGAATGTTTGGAATACAAACTGAATAGAAAAAAGTTTTTTGTATAATTCCGTGTAATTAAATGTTTATATGGATGTAGCTGTTTCAAAAAGGCTTTTTCTTCCAGTTTGTCTGAAAGTTACTTTTTTGCATGAACTACACATCTTTGTACAGAGTTTATTTTGAAATTAATTGCTTTCTTCCTTTCTTTGGAAGATTCCCACATTTTTTGTACAGAGATGAAGAAATAGAAAGTCAAAACAATTCTTTCCCGAAAAATTGATATAATTTCAATAAATTTCTATTTTCATAATATAAGTAGGAGTAGGTTCATAGATTATACGAGGTCAAGTAAACGAGGGCCAAGTAAACTGAAACTTTGTATAAAGGTAGGTCTTGGTATGCTCATCAAAGGTGTAACAATTTACGAATTATTTTCTGCAAATATCCCCATCTCCCTCTGAAGTAGATGCAAGTACTGTTAATATTCCACTTATTTCGGACTTATACAGTTAATCAATTCAATCATCAAACTTTTGATTCATTAGATAGATACCATTTGAGATTAGAATGAACAATGTGAACTCATGCTGAGACCATGATTTCTTGAAATGATCATAAAAAACTGTTAATTGTGGATTATATTTGAAACATCATATATGTTTCTGATCTATCTGTACTCTATCAGCATCAGTGTTATCCAGCAATGTTCACCATGGAGGAAAACACGATCAACATTTGCACGACACTGCACGTTTAGCAGTGGAAATTGTAATACTGTATCGCATCTACTTGATTATGGCAATGGGATGTTTCAACATTAACAGTAATTTCAGGATAAATGTTAACATTTACTTTATTGCGTCGTTTTAGATCTTTGAAATTGAAAGCTATGTGCTGTAACTATTAAATAAAACTTTGATCTTGGTATCAAGAAATCGGTATTCAAGGAAACACTATATATTGATCATATGATCATAACTCACTGAGCATATTACCAGAAACTCAACAGATGCACTCTTCATTGAATAAACAAATTAATCAGGAAAATAAACAATAAAATTCAAGAACAAAGGATTTCGCAGCCAGATCGACGATCAAAACGAACAAAAGCCGGACTAGTAGGCCGTGGTCGAATGGAAACCGAAGTACCAAACGTTTCGTTTGCTACTGCGGCAGACATCGTCAGTGGTATGTGCGTTTACATCCAGGACGAAAGTTATATCTGGAAGTCTCGGCAACGAACGTTGCTGAGTTTTCGTTCGACAACGGCCTACTATCCTGGATTTTGTTCTCTTGACACGTTATAATTATTTTACTATCGTAAAAGAATAAAATTTTACTTACTATAAGATGAACTTTGGCAGCAAATTTTTAGACTTTATTCAAATTTTTCACAAATATTTTGCTGAATAAACACAAATGAAATTCAATCGACTCTGTAAGTCAAAATTACAATTTTTATAATAATGTATTCATGAGATATCCTAAAATACATACATAATATAAGAATATATAAGTGACAAGACCAATAACAAGTACCCACACCAAAAGAAAAACCTAGAAAGTGAGCATATGAATTTATTCGATTCAATATATCGGAAAATTGTGACATTCAATGCTTTTTATTCATAGAGAACCAAAACTGGTAATTTTTGAAAAATCACTAATTGATATATTAATGAAAAGTCTTATTCTAAAATTCCATGATAGTAGGCACTAAATTCTCAGAAATAGTATTGCAATAAAACGAAAATATTGTTGTCAGGTTGTGATTCTATATATCATATAATTATATTAGTATAATTTCTGTACGCACCTGCAAGAGACAGATTAAGGCAAAAACGTCACAGTCAGTTCTGAGAATTTAGTGCCTACTATTTTGGAATTATATTATAGTTCGTTAGCGTTTTACGTATTGAAGAAGAATTTTTTATCATACGAATATTTTCAATATTGATATTAAACGTTGAATAAACTCTATCGATAAAATTGAAATTTGTTTAAATTATATTCATTCAAAATAATTAGCATTTGGGTTGGCACGGTATTGCTTATCAGTATACAATTTTGAACTGCGTTCAAAAAACAGGTTATGGCTCCGTGATATTTCCTTTCAATACTTTCCGAATAGATAAACAATATTTGCCTTTTTTATGAATATATTATATATTACAAGTTGTTCATGAAGACTTTATAACCTCACTGTACCGTTGTAATGTGGTATTTTGCACATAATTACAAAATAAAACAGTCAGATAACATTTAGTTGCCAATACCTACAAATCGATTAAATATTTTGGAAAAAAGATTTATAACCATCTTAATCATTTAAAGGATATTACATCCCTAAAAAAATTCAGGAATGAGCTGAGTTGTTACTTATTAAGGCCTACTATAAAGAAATTTTTTAACAAAAAATGGGAATTTATGAAATTAACTTGAATGTTACGTTTTTACTTTTTGGTCGATTTTAGTATTTATATAAAGTATCTGATCAACTCGAGATATATCTGATTTGTATGCTCTTTAGCCTGTTCCATGTTTACTTATTTTATTATATTTGTTCCATTATTTTATTATATGTATATGCTGTACATTTTGGGTTTTAGTCAGGAACTTTACTCCTATAGGTCTCAACTGATTGAATTCCAATCGCTAGAGATTAAATGTTTCCGCTAATACTGGAGACTGCCTTGTTACCCCCAAATAGGCTAAACGTTTTGTGTTAAAATGTATTTGTATTAATATAAAAAAAAATTGTCACATTATTTCTGATAAAAGATATAACCAGAACAAATAACAAAATAGAATTTATTTTTCAGTTCTCTATCAGCAACTAGTACATCCCTGGATGAAAATGTGCAGAAAATATCCAACTTCAGCAAAAGACCCAATAGAAATAAAGGAGTGATAGCGAGAAAATCGAAATTGGGTAAAGGGACACTTCCACTTATACCAAAAAGAGACATTTTAGAAAAAGACAAAAAGAGCCTTGTTCAAAAATTGAGTGACGAAGATCATACAATCAATAGGATTGAGAGAGAATATGCAACTGGTGAATGTTTTAGCGTTGAGAGCGCAAAAAAAGTCACCATAAATCATAAAACAGTGAGTCAAGAATTTGATGAGACAGAAAATAGTAGAGGTGACTGCATCAGGCAAGATATTTCATCGAGTAACAATTTATATTTGAATTCAAATATAAATTATGAAATTAACCCTGTACTCAGTGAAGACCAAACAGACCTGAATGAACCTACTTTTACAACTGAGATTGTAGAACAGATCACAGAGGAATGCAACGGTAACACAGAGGAATCTATAAATGCAGACTATTTAAACACAGTGGAAGAAGAAAGAATATCAGTTGACTTTGAAGAAACAATAGCAAATATAGAAGATATCAAATTATCTGAAGAATTTTGTCAATTGCAATATGATGAACCAGTAATTTTGCCATCAGATTCTTTGGAAACTGAAACAGACCATGGCATACGAGAAGAAAAAGACCCTGGCATATCGGAAGAAGTGAACAAAATCATAAAAAGGGTTGAAGATATTTACACCCATTTAGACGATATTCAATTTTCCGTAATGTTTTATCAATAAATTCCATCTAGATCAGGAAATATTTTATGTCTGAATTAGATATTGGAATCTATAACAGTAATGAAGAACTATCTCTTGCTAAAATAATTCCATAGCATATTATCCATTTATATAGAAAAAAAATTCCAATAGAAAAGACATAAAATTATTCCTGAAATCAAATTTGTGACTTTACAAACATACAGATTAAACTTCAGCTTTGTTTGTCACATTTTTTTATCTTATTAAGAACATATATGTTCTTATTTGTTTCAGAATGATGACCGTATACCAGTATTCAGAGATACGTATGAAGAAGTATCTAATGTTCACAGTCAAGAATTCCTCACACCTTTTATGCAAGCAGTAAAAGCTAAACGTACTAGACCTGTCACACCAAGAACAGCAGCTTTGCATAAAAGCCCGTCTTATTACAACGTTCTCAGTTTTTTAGATACCCTAAGCTATATTCAACAAGAAAAACCTTTAGAGGTACACACAACACGGTTATGCTATTATTGTCTAATCTGTCACCTTCCCGAAATTTTTTACCAAACAAAACTGGAATTCCCAGCAAACTTAAAAGAAATTGAAAAACCAAGTTGTCTGAAAAAAATCAGCGATGAAAGTAAAAGTAAACACAAAAAAGTATCTTTTTTAGTTTTGAAAGAAAACAAGAGCTGTCAAGTCGAAATAAGTTCACTCCAAAACACCAAAGCACTGAAGGTATCTTCACAACAATTTCCACCAATTTCAATTCCTGAAGAAGCTGGTAATAACCCAAAAACCACTGCGGAAATTTCAAATGAACTTAAACTCGTAAATAGCAAGGACCAATTAGAATTGATAGAAAACAATTTAATTGTTCTGTGTGAAAAAAATTATCAATCAGACTATAGTTCGGAAATCGATCATCACAGTTCAGAAATCAATCATCACAGTTCAGAAATCAATCATCACAGTTCAGAAATCAATCATCACAGTTCAGAAATCAATCATCACAGTTTAGAAATCAATCATCACAGTTTAGAAATCAATCATCACAGTTTAGAAATCAATCATCACAGTTCAGAAATCAACCTAGTTCCAGTACCAACAAATTATATCAAAGACATCTATGAGGAGACAAAACCATCTGACAAGTTCGAAATTGACAAGTTTACCCAAGTTTCCTGTCAAATGCAAACAAACCAAACCGAGAAACCTAGCATAGCTGGCACAGAAATAGTTGATGAAAATAATATATCAGAACTAAAATGCTGTGAGAAATCTCAACAAGTATCAGAAGTATCTGACGAAAGCAAATCCTCTGTCAGTTCTTTCTCTGACCCAATTCCTCAAATACAAGTTTTTTACAATCAATCAGATGCCAACATTCCAAAACTGATTCTGCAGAACCAATCAACAGGCGAATACGGCCCCCAAACGATTGTACAAGTGAAAAATTCAAAGTTGCCAGAACCAAAACCTCATCCAAAAATTGTAGTTTTTAGAGAAGTTTTAGATACAAAGGGACTACTTCAACCGTTGAAACAACTTGACATCAACTTTGTTAGAACAGATTTGGAGAAACATCAAGATATCTGCCAAAAATCTGGTGACGAACTAGTTGAAAGCCACAAAAGAAAAGACGATGATAGGGAAATTCTGCTGAAATCTGTTTATGCTATAGTGTATATTTTAATGTTCACCGCGTTGAATTTAGAATACAGATGTCCATAGTAGTATAGGAAATGCAAACAATAAACTGAGAATATGAAAGTAGCGTTTTTGTTCTAAGTTAAGTCTTGAACAAACAAGTAAACATTTCTTGAAATATATCCCCAAATGACATTCAGAAATATAAAATTACAATTAAAGTTTTGAAAGTACTGAAAAAATTGCAATTGAAATCACTAGACTTTGAAAAGTAAAAATTATTTTATTTTGAACAGGACTTTAAAAAAAAGGTATACAATAAGTAGGTTATTAATCACCACAGATCATTTTTGAATGTGATGATGCTGAAGAAGATTTCTGGAAAATTACAAGCCAATAGCTTTGAGTACAATTCTCAAAAATTTTGAGAAAATTTAGAACATAATGATAGTTTACTTCATCAATGAAACATATGGGATTGATTCATACGAATTCATTCTTCCAGAAAAAATTCTACAAATGCTTTTAATCGGGATAATCTCAATAAAACAAATCACATTGTGGCTCTCTTGGCAGATCTACAATTTGTTTAAAAAATTATAAGGTTTGGGGCAAACCAATTTATTTTTCGAGAAAAAGTCCTACAAATGATGATTTTAAGCGAGATAATTTTAATAAAAGAAATTACAAAATGGCTCTTTGCGCATATACAATTTATTTGAAAAACTATAGAGAATGGGAATTAAGCTTATATTTTACAAACGAATAATATGCACTCAAATAAATGAAGTGATATCAGGCATTCGTATTTAGTTGTAAATAAAAATCTAACCAATTTAGAAAACATAAATGAAGAGGATTTATTCTATGCATACTTCTCTTATTTAGTACCATATCTGCTAAATAATATGCCCTCAGAGTATCGTAATTTATCTGCACCTACTATGAA
>WOGR01002477.1:0-17430 GCA_015342045.1 Leptinotarsa lineolata | reverse complement strand
TATGTCAGCTTATAATTTATAATTTGTGGAAAATGGCTATACATTTTAGTCAATCTTCAATTCCTGTGCCATTTAGCCTATTTTTTAATGACCTAGTTACAATTATGAAACATATTGAGGTACTCATTTCCGCTGACGATGTAAAAATATTCAAATCAATTTCTTCTATAGATGATGACTTGCTTTTACAAGATTTGTCACAATTTTATGTCTGGTGTGTTATGAATCATATGGATTTGAATATATCCAAGTGTTACTGCCAAACATTTTCTAGAATTATTTCCCCTGTTCTACATGACTACAGTATCAATAATATTATACCAATTAATAGGAAATAAGTGATAAAGGACTTGGGAATTATGTTTGATACTGAATTGAACTTCAGATCTCATGATCATATCATGATCATCTCATGATCATATTATAGCTAAATCACTCAAGATGTTGGGCTTCATTAATGGATTGTGCAAGGACTTCAGTTTGAACTCTCTCAAGCTACTATATTGTTCATTAGTCACATCATTATTGGAGTACGGTTCAATAATCTAGTGCCTATATAATACACATAAACCAAATTGAAGCTGAACAAAATACTTTCCTGAGTATCTGTGCATACAAGTTAGGTCTAAGAAGGGGAGAATACGCATACAACATTAAAGATCTGATGAATCTATTACCTTTAAAGAATAGGAGAATTATTCTAGATGTATGTTTTTTAAACAAAATTTCAACTGGCAACATCAACTGTGAGGAGATTTTATCTTTAATTAATTTGAATGTCAACAGGCAGACCAGAGTCAGTACCGAAACATTTAAAATACCGTTCCACAAATTATGGTTTTTTCTCTCCTGTCACTCGAATTCTCAGAAATGGGAATAAGTATCAACAGGTTGATATCTTTAACAGCTCAACAAATACAATCAAAAGAACTGAGTCGCATTATTTCCTGATATAATTCCTTTGATTCCTTTGATTATTGTGTACTACTTCATCAGTATATTGTTTCTCTCTTTTTTTTATACCTAATATTGTACCACTATTTTGTATTCCATCACTATATTGTACTGTGATTTTACTACTACTATATTGTATTTTGCTTCATATTAATAGTATGGTGTTAGGTATTTATTATCTTTACTTTAGTTTAAAATTTTACAAACTTTTCTTTTTTTATAACTAAATTGTATCATGATTTCAGCACTATATTATTTTATTGCATTTTATGTTGTATTATGTATTTATTATCTTTAATTCAGTTTGAGATTTCACAAACTTTTTTTTCATAACAAATTGTAATTTGAATAAATAAATGAATAAATAAATTGGAATTTTATCGTTTCAACTTGTATTTTTTTGTAAATCCAATGTATCTACAAGAATTTTCAAGAAACTGTATTGACGAATCTTATCCCCCCAAACTTGCTTAAGAAATCGTATTGACGTGTCAAAAAACTGTGTGTTTCTCAAGACTAATACACATTATTGTTATTATTATTAATATGTATGTGAAATCACAAAAAAATCCCAATGCCAGATTGCTCTCAATTTTTCAGAATGTTTACTTTGAGGAATTCTCAGATGAAATAAACATGCGTTAGCCACTAATGTAGCCAATACTTATTTTGTATATAGTGGGGAATGTAAAGAAAGTGACATGAGAAGGAAATTTGGTTTATGATTTTCTAGAAATATGTCAAAAGAATAATATTAAAGAGGGATTGAAAAAAATTGCATTTCTGTGATTTCGTTGTTTCAACAACGTTGTATGGGTGACCCAATTCCAGTTTTATAATCTAGCAAGAGTAAAGTAAGTAAAGTTTGGTTCGTAAACCAACCGTTATCAATACTAATAAAAATAATCACTGTGTTTATGCGGCACGGCAATTTCTTTACATTTTAAGCTTGGTTTGATTATAGCAAATGAATGGCATGACTCAAACGCCAACTGCTATTTATTATACACCCCTTCATCATCGCTACCTTTGTGAGTAAATTTATACTCATAGGTGACAGTGTAGATGAAAAAGGCGAAATAAAACTTCCTATGTTTTTTTACCACTTTTATTTGTAGCCTGATGTTATCCATTATATATCTAATGTAGGTACTAATTAGGTCCTTAACTTATTTGAGTACCTGAAATTTGTTTACCGGTGATAATGTGGATACACTAATTTGAAAACTGGTGAGTAGATCGATTTGATCATTCAACAGATTATATCCGCAATGCTTAAATTTATGAATTTCTAAGGATTCCAAATAATTGAGTTTCCAACTTCTGCTTGCACAGTGCAAAATTTACGTCTTGTTTAGATTCGGGAACTTGTGATTGCATTCCAAAGAATTGTTTGAAAACGTCGAAACATTTTTACCTAGTCTGAAGGACCTTTCATGTTCAGCATATTCTTTTGAGAAATTTTGACCACACTGTCCCACATAAACACTATTCCACTCGTGACACTTGAACTCATAAACTCCAGATTTTTCCAATTTCTCAAATTTGGAATGGACGATGTTTTAATGAATGGAAGCGAAGAGAACAAAAAACGGCAACAGATGAGAATCGCACTGTTGCAGTGCTAGGTCAAATAGTATTGGAATCACATAGTTCTACCAAACAAGTAGCAATTGATGGTGATATACAACGTATTTTGTCAAAAAACAAATTCCATACGAAATACATCTGGTTCAAGGACTGCATCCAGGTAATGATCTTTATGTTTTATTTTCAATAACTATAATCTATTTCCATATTTAGGAGATGCTGATAGAAAATTGAAGTTCATCGCATTGCATCCGTATTATATGTTCCAGAAATCACTGTCTTAATCTGATTGCTGTTTCAAACAGTTTGACAATATACATTCCTACCTAAAATTCATGTTATTTTTGCTTTACACCAAGAACTTCTCATATTACGATAGTCTTCAGCTAGAACAATGTTTCCAACATCTGATCTGGTTGAAATCTATTATTTCTTATTGAGAATTTTTTGAGCTTTCAGGTTTCAATAAGTCGAATCTTTGCAAGAGTTTCTTCTTTTGACAAATGCACCGGATTTCTGGATGTGAGCAAAAAGATTGAAAGTGATATGTTGATATTTTCACAATCAATTTTTTTCATAAGAAAAGATTTTACAGTTTTCACGCTATTTTCAGCAGCACCATTAGAATGTACCGTAAAGGGCAGACCAGTTGTATGTTGAATGCCATTGATTTGAGAAAAATGTTTAAATTCAGCTGAAGTCAGTTGTGGACCGTTATCACTAACAAGTGTCTTAGGTCAACCATATCATGAAAAAATTATCTTAATTTACTAATTGTAGAATACGTTGTTATTGAAGTCATGGGTATAACTTCGATCCACTTCGAGAATGAATTTAAGACTATGCATACGTGACCACACCCCACCACTCCAACCTTATAAGTACACTTTCGGAAGGTTCGACTGAATTTTCTGACATTTATTACAATTACGACTAATATTTTCAATTTCATAATCCAACGATGGCCACCAAACATGTGATCGAGCTAGAAGTTTCGTTTCAATTATTCTTAAGTATGCACTGTGTAATTCTCTTATAATGAATGACTGTAGTGAAGAGGGAATAACAACCCTTTGACCCCATACTATAATGTTCTCCTCAATGCTCAGATCCAAGCGCTTGTGAAAATAAATTTTCAACTCACGATCAATTTCATTTAGCCAATCTGTTTTCAAATATTCCAAAACTTTCGACAAAACTGAATCTACCACTGTCTCATTTCGTACATTATTCACGTTTATGGGAATTTCAGAATTTAAAAAAATGAAATAGATATCAACGACTCCATCGATCATATCGTCAGACTCATGTTCTGAATCTATTTCGTTCATTGGTTATCTACTCAAAAAAAACAGCTATATTTTCACTGGTATTGACATATTTTATGTCGAAATCAAAACCGCTTGAAAAAACTGCGTAACGTTGTATTCTGTTTGCTGCTAACAAAGATATTCCCTTTTTTGGCCTTAATATAGATACCAGTGCTTTATTGTCGCTTATTGGTTTGAATTCCTTTTCGTACAGGTATTGATGATTTTTTTACTCCCCATACAATTGCTGTCGTTTCCTTATCTAGAGCAGAATAACTTTTTTCTGATTTAGTTAATGTTCTACTAGCAAAACAAATCGGTCTTTCAATACCGTTTTCGAAAATAAGGAAAATAACAGCCCCTATGCCATAGTTTGAACTCTCAAATGTCAGCCTCATATCAAGATCTGACTGAATTTGAAGATAATAATGACTTCATTTCAGAAAATGTACAACTATAATCACTACTCCAATTCCATACTGAATTTTTCCTAAATAATGCGTATGAAGAATTCAGGACATCAGGAAATTTAGGAATAAATCTATTATAATAATTAATTGTCTACAGAAATGACTTCAGTTGTGTCACATTCTGAGGTTCCGCAATTTTTTCTATTGCCTTTAGTTTATCAAAACTTTTATGAAATCCGTCTCTGTCAATAATGAATCCCAAATAAGATAAAGAATCAGACAAAAATCAAATTTTTCCCATTTAACTGTAAGGCCTACATCTTTCAAGATTTTTGGAACTTTATACAGATTTTCAATGTGTTCACGTTGTGTCTTTTCAGTAATGAGAATATCATCTAAAAAAATCGGTATTCCCGGCATATCAATGAAAATCTACTCCATTATGCGTTGGAACTGCGAGGGTCCCGATGAAATGCCACACGGTAACTTGTGGTACATAAAAAGCCCTTTATGTGTACTAATTACAGTGTATTTTGTTAAAGATGCTTCAAATAAAATTTGTTGATATGCTTGACTGAGGTCAATTTTTGAATACTGCTGCCCCCTCGTAGCTTGAAAAATAAATCATCAATCCTCGGTGACGGATATTTATCTGTCAGTATATGAGGATTGATCGATATTTTTTAACACAACAAATACGCACTCCGCCATCTTTTTTTAGATTTGGTACTACAGGAGTGCTCCACTCATAAAACTTCACCGGTGACATAATACCGTCTCTCATTAATCTACTCAACTCGATTTCCACTTTACTTTTCAACAAAAATGGCAACGGCCTAGGCTTGTGAAATTTCGGAATAGCAGCAGCAGTTGAATTTAATTTTAATTTGAATTTGTTAAATGTTCCTAACTTGTCAGAAAAAACTGTTGAGAAATCCTTCATTACCTTATCCAATAAATCATTATTCACAAAATGAATGGTTCTGAATCCTATGTTATAATGTCAGATGAAATTTCACGCTAACAAGGTTGGACGATCACCTTTCACAATATAGAAATCCAAATCATTAATTTTCTCATCAAATTTAACAGATAACGTGATTTTACTCGAAGGATAAATTTTGTCCTCGAAAAATTTACTAACGAAATATCACTTGGATATAATGGAAATTCTTTGAAATATTCATTATATTCATCAACTTGCATAACGGAAACTGCTGCACCTGAATCTAACTCGAATTTGAGCATTTTACCGTCAACCCAAATGTCTATATCCGTTCAAAATCTGTTTAAATAGGTAGATCATGTTCAGTGCCCAGACTCAAAACAGGTGTCACATTTTTCGTCTCCAATGAGTTCAAATGTTTGTTTATATTCCTACATACCGCTCGTACATGACCTCTAACATTACAGCTGTTGCAAATATGCCCCTTATATAGACAGATATTTGGAGAATGACCTTTACCACACAACGAAAATACGACACATGCGCACTGCCACTACTAGTTAATGTCGCTTCATTCCGCCTTCTGTATCCGTATCTGTATCTCATGCTGAACTGACCTTGGTTTAGCTGAGTTCCATGTTGCTGGTTTTTCTGTCGGTGTTGATGCCGGGAACTCTTTGAATTTGGTTTATTTCAAAATCATCCTCCAGGCTTGATTCTTCCTTCACCTGGACACACATTTTCGCTTTCAATCCATTTCAACGCATTTTTTACTCGTCCTTCACTATACCTTGTAATAAAAATGTCCGTTAGCTTAGTGTCCAGTTACGCGCCAAATTTACAGTTACTGGCTAATTTTTTTAAACGCACTGCCTATTCTTGAAACGATCCACTATTTAATTTTTGGGTGGCATATCATTTAGCTCTTTCCACCCACACTACAAGTGTTTTTTCATAATAACCATTCAGATTTTGATATGCCTCCTCCGCGACGCTATATAGCCAAACTGCTCGTTTTATTATATTTTCAGTAATATTTCTTGCGATAAAATATTGTTCAAGTCGTTTGACAAACACTCTCCATTCGAATATTTTTGGATCGAATACCAAGTTTAGTCCAATATCAACTCCATTTTTATTCATTTGGCTTATTTTTCACACCCGCGTTTCGCAAGTACTTTTTGAAAATTCAAAGAAAAATCGTCGCCTCAAATATTTCCAAAGCAACACATCTCACACCATTGTCATCAAGTGGTTGAAGGAGTATATTATGATCGACAGCATCAAATGCCTTGGTCAAATTCAAAAAGACAGTTATAAATTTTGGTAATTTTGGAGCAGTTGTTGATTTGGTTAACAATATCAAAAACTGCGTTATGTGTTGATCTGTTTTCCACAGAAACATATTGGGATTCAGAGAAAATATTGTTATTATTGCAAAATAGTACAACTCTATTTTCGAGACATTTTTCGAATATTTGTGGTTGAGTCTTTGAAAGATTTGGGTATTTTTCCAAAACTATATTTATATTAAATTCAAAATGTGGCATATGGGTCTCATAAAGTACATGTGAAGCTTTTCAATAAGGAACACATATATCTTATCGGCACCAGGAGAAGTTTTATTTTTCAATCCGAAAATGTTATCGATCAATTCATTTCTTGTTACTGGATGTAGGAATATTGAGTTAGTGATATCATTGCGGCTTTCTAAAGTTCAATATTTCAATAGATTCAATACTTTCGTTAAAAGAAACTGAATCAATTTTCGAAAGAGTGTGTGATATTTACACTTCTGTGGCTTTCCTATCATTCGTTATTGTCGAGGCGGTGAAACGTTGTTTAATTCTTTGATTGATTGCTTTCCAGCCGACATTTACCACTGAAAAACATCGAATTCCACCAACAGATGGAAATTGATTATGTTTGGACCTACATCCTGATACTCATTTTTCACAGCCAGTCATTTATATACGTGTTCCATCTAACAAAAGACGAAAATCTATTGAATACAAATAAGACGTTTGTTCCGGTATCACCCAGTTCAAGATGTGATACTTTTCATTATTGGTCAAAAATAGATGAAGATTGAATGAAAATACTATTAGTGATCAATATAAAATTCCTCCAAGAAGATGTATAGGTCATCCATTGACGTTTGCACATTATACACAAACATCAATAATGGCAATAGATGAAACCTAGTGAATTAATTACAATAAGAACATAGGCTTTCATGACAGGAATAATTATTGTAGAGAACAAGATTCGGGCTAGTAGGTCGTGGCCCAATGAAACTTGTAGATTTGTCTGCTACTGTGCCAGACATCTTCAGTGGTACATGCGTTTACTGCAAGGACGAAGGTAATGGTGCGAGTGACGGTTGTTTTTGAGACTTCAAGGTAGTACTCTGGCTGGCAAATGAAATACTATTTACATAAAATTCGACTCGAAGAAATCGGTTTGAAGAGGCCTAAATTTTCAACATCCAACGTTTTTGTTCAATTTTTTATCATAAAATCTGCAGAAACTGTCTCAAAGTTATTCAAAGGTGAGATAAGTATTCAGGATAGAAAATCAACTGGATTTCGAAAAATCCTTTAATAAATCAAATATGAGCTGGTGAAATGCAGCACGTGAAATTGATATCGTGAACATAAAAAGAAACTACTCGTATTCATTTTACCAGAACTTTCTGCCTAGAATCAACTCCAAATAATAATGAAAGAAAAGTTGAAATTGAAATGCGGATATCTGTACTTTAAACAAAAATTACTTTTTCAGCTGCTAGAAATTTTATGGATTCGTAACTTTTTGCAGACACTTTGACTGTAGAAAGTGTTCCACACACGAGTAGCATTTCAAGAATATAATTCATACCACGGTTTTTTCCCTTTGGTTAACCATACCCACTTCAAGTACTTTCCAACACAAACCTACGAGTCTAACGGCGCAGCCAGGAAGTGACTTATTATCTCCTAGAGAGCAGGATATTTCGTGGATCTGCCTTGCACAATATTCTTGAGCCACAGGAACAGAATCTGCATCAGGAGGAATCTCCCCTTGAGCAGGTCCTACAAATAACCAGAGTCAACAGAGGAGACACGGACGTCGAATAAATTAGTTCAACTACTCTTTCAGTGAAAATGGATCAAGAGAGAAAGCTTTTCAGTTTTACAGCTTTCAAACTGAGTTTACAGAATAGATGGATTTGGATCAAACGGTTTCAACTAACTGTATTATCGGATCAAGAGTGGGCTAGGTGGTTCAGTCAGGAAACGATTTATCGCCTCTTCGAAAGTAGAATATTCTTCAAATCTGCCTTGCAACAAAGTCTTGAGCATCAGAAGCAAAATCTGCATCAAGAGAGAAAGCATTCTCCCCTGAGCAGGTCCTACAAGTAACCTGAGTCTACAGAGGAGAAGCGACGCCATCTGTTCTCCCTGTAACATGAGATCAAATGAAAGAGCTCCAAAGTTATCCAGCTTCTGAGATGGAGAGCTGTGAAGGAGATGAGTATTGATCAAATGACCTCAATTGTTTTCCCTTCAACATCGCGGATCAGGTGCCGAAGCTAGTCAGTCCTTCAATTCTTGAACAAACCTTGGAGGTTCCGCAGGTTGGAGAAAAAGTACCTCGATATGAAATATTGAAGGGGATTATTCTTCACCGCCCTGCCGCGAACCGGATTAGGAATTTAACGTTTGACACACTATTGTGAATCGAATAGACCCACTCACTTTAGACCAACCGACTCCATACAAAATTTTTTTGAACATCTACGTGTGAATTTTAGAAATATTGAACTGTGTACTTCCCAGAAGTAGAGAACTAATTTTATGAAAATGCTTACAAGAATATTACAGACTAACTTTTAAATGCGTCCGATTTCTATTTCCAAACCCATCCATTTTTGAACTTCGGTTTTTTCGGTTTCAGTTTTTTTGATAAATACTACTCTGTTACCACTTGAAAAACGTTTGTTATAATACCTTCATATCTTTTTTATTATTTGTATCTGAGTAGGGGCGAAAATAAAATGCCTGAGATGCAATTAGAATGGAATGTTCGAGTGAGTTCAAAAAAATTTAATATCTTTGAGGTACTCTTCGATGTTCCAGAAATATTGCGCTGGTGTAACTTTTTTTTCATCAAATTGCTACTCAAAAATTCATTAATATTCGTAATATTCGCGTTTACTTTGGAACCCTTCATGTCGAAGTTTTACTTAGAGAGGTAAGAAAGAGATGATGAAAGAATGGAGACAGAGACCGATATTCCACTTAGATTTCAAATTCACTTCAATTCTCTTCACTATGCTTGCATGTCGAGATCAACTTTTGAGAAATTAAACTCCACTTGACTCCAATTACTACTGCATCCTGTTTTGAAACTGGAAAACATTAATGGAAACTACTTCTGGGAAATAAGGTATCTTCAAGGAACAGAGGGTTTGACTTGCAGAACTGGAAACATTCGCGAACTGATGTTAACTATCAAGTTTGAATTTTCAAGCCATTCCAGTCCAATTATAAGTTTTCATATTCGGTTTCAACGACGGAGGAATTCCCAACATTGATTTGCTGTAATCGTAGTAACACTTTTGGAAGTTGGTGATCAGGTATGATATATAATGCGGAGTTGAATTATAATGAGAATGATTATCATTATTGTACGAAATCTCATGGGTTTGATCATTTAATTGAGAAAATTGAAGGTTATTGAGAGGAATTTTCGCAGGACTTTCCTTCTTTCAGGGAGCATACACTAATATTCATCATCAAATAGAAATACCGAGTAATATTCAAACATAGCTATTTTAGTTAGTCAGCAAAAACTGTTTGTTTTATTCATTTGAAGGTCTTTAGAATGATTTGAATGACTTTGTTGCTATAGTATTGTCGAAATGAGGCAATTTATCTCCAGGCATTTTGGCTTCATTCGAGTTCCGTCCGATACCTGAAAAAATTTCAGGAAATATGTTTCTCTATGCACTGGTATCCACTTCGAAATGTGTTTGTGCTATTATGAACCTCAACCTCCTCGACCATTTGTGTTAACTGAATTGATACAATGAATAAAAAGATATTCTTGAATTTTATGAATATGAATAATTTCATCAAAAATTTCATAAATCTAGAAAGTTGTTAGTAAAAATCTTATAGTTGTCGATCACACAAGATGTTCTAAAAATAGTTCGAGCTTTAAACCTTATATACCTAATAATATCAAATCACAATTTTCGCATTTTGCATTTCTGCCTCTCTTCGATCTAGTGTGTTGCAAAACAAGCTATGGGCTCGGTATTTTCCACTTTGTCCTCTGAAAGATACTTCATAGGATACTGAAATGAGACTGCATGAATCAGTCATAATGAATTCTAACTAATTATTATATTCAAGTTTGGGGCTACTTTCATATCGTGGATCGGATTCAAGGAAGGTCCTCAAGTAACCTTTCCTTAACCAGAAATATCTACTGCTGACAGTAGCGTTCACTTAATACGTGTTGTTCTTGATTACAGTTCTTTATAATCAAAACGACTTTTACTTGGGAGTGTTGAACATATTCAGTTCAGATTCCAACCGTTTTCTCAGAAAAAAATGACAAAAAGATAAACCAACCACCAATGCAACTGAGCTTCTTTATTTGATGATTTCAATTTGGGTCACGATTATGAAATATAACTTTGGCAATATTTTTGCCAAAGTAATGCGAAAAATATTTTCAAAATAGTTTTGGCCAGCAATGCAGAAGAAACATCTTGCTTTCTTGTAGAGTGCAATCTGCATAGGTCATTAAAAATGAGATTCATCGAAGTACTTCAATTCACATGTTGCTTTGGATAAATAAAATAGATTTCAATAGAGCTGAAGTTATTATTACAAACAATATGGATGATTTTGAGCTGATAGAGATTTTATTATGAATGAATTAAATCACACCTTCTGATTGATGTCTGATTCTTTGTTATTATACCATTTACATTAAAAATGTGGTTTTCATGATATTTGAACTTGAACTGATAATATTTCCATCGATTTCTTTCCCTTTATCAGGTAAGTTCAATCAATTTCGAACAACTAATTGTCAATAATCAATACCAAAGGGGTATACTTCTACACTCCTCAATCAGTTTTTCATTGCCTTACAAAAATGTTAGAAAAAATTTCGAAAAGTTCTGTGTTGGAATTAGTGACATTCGGTGACAGATTTTTGTAGGAACCTGGTCAATTCAGCCTGAGGAAATGTTACTGTTGAATATATAATAATATGATTGAAATGTGACCAGTATCCAAAACATTCATATAGTAATTATTACGTTCTATCTGAGGAATATCTTCAAATAAATTTCCAATCAGAGAATATAGAAAAATCCTGATGAAGCGATTGGTCTTTCTCTGAGGTGAGATGACAATTAACTCAATAGTTAAAAAAATTCAGAAGAGTTCTTATCGGGATTATATAATGATAGGTATATATCAATACTCATTTTTATGCATGATGGTAAAAATTCAGTTCAGGGTCTAAACTGCAATGATAAGAAGACTTGGAGAGTGGTAATGAAGAAAGGAGACTGATAAGTTTCAGGAATAATTCAGTGAAATTGTACGATTCTCAATTTCAATATTCTGAAATACTTTGGAGTAGTCAAAAAAACTAAAACTGAATTCATTAAGTTGTAATTAAAATAAACGTTGGATGAAATATTTAATCGCTAGAAAAATAATAATTTATCGTCTATTTGACAGTGGCATTTATACAATGTACTCTCCTCTAGTTGATCTTATTTTTTATATGCCGAACTACGGCAATGACTCGATTCACATAGATTAAAAGCGACATATGGTACTTTTCAGTCGTACTAGTTAATATTCTTTACAATTCTTTCAATAAGTTCCCATTACAATTTTTGGTGAATTTATTGGCCTCAAGCAATCAATTCCGTTAACTTCAGTGCATCAACAAAATGTTATATAGACACCTTCACGGGAATTTCTATAGAAATCAATATTCTCTGAAAGCGATATCAGTAACACATTTTCAGTTGGCGTAAAACCATTCGAATAATCTTTCCGCAACAATTCGTTCCAATTACTGGAAGAAATCGACAATATGAAATGTTTCTGACATTTTCACAATAAGAGGCATTTTATTAAGCGTTTCGTCAGACTATTGATGTTCATCGTCCTGTGGAACTCGATGAAAATGATACGATGAAAGCACATCTATGAAAAATGTTTCCTTTTATACTTTCTAGTTACGGGTTTTAGAAAGAATTTCTGCCACTGAAAACAAGGGTAGTATTGTGAAAAGTGGTTTATTGAAAGATAATCCAAATAATTTGAGAAAAGATTCGCAAAAATATATCATTAGAATTTCGGATCCTGAATGATACATTCCTTTTAGCTCAACGGAACAGTTGAGTACTGGAAGATTTTCATCACCAAAAACCTGAACGTTTGTTGATCTGAATTTCAGTTTTGGGTTCCCTACGGATCCCTACGCAACAATTCTACTGTTGTTCTAATAATTTTTCGGAAGTCTCTGGACAACCTGCGTCAGTCTCCAGCAACCAACTACTACATAGTTATACTGTGAATAATTCAGATTTGTGTCTGGTTACTATAGCAGCACTTATTGAGGAAGCGTCCTCAGTATTTAATATTCCAGTTCCAGAGTTGTCTGTACTTTCGAGGAGATCGAATAAATTTCAAATCACAATTGATTCATTTGATCATAATATATTCGACAAGGTCTTTGTTTGACACACGCATTGGTGAGTGTCAAATGAAAATACAGCAAAATACTGACACTTCTAATTTGACTTTTACCATGCTGTTCTCGTATATGAATTAAACATAATTTTTCATATCATCGCAACATATTTGTTACTTTCCATGTTACTTTCATTGTTAATAATATAAAATAATGGTATTGTCTCCTAATACTTAAATGTCAGTCTATGATTTTACAAATATGATAATATATTTGTCACATCGTTTTACAACATCAATTGGCCATTCTCGTCAACATTTTTCCTGAAGATGACAGTCTGTCGAATTATTGGAAATATGTTATGATTTCGCTGCTGTCTCAAATATTATCAATGCTTTGATTTTAATTAGACTGATATCAGAGAACACCTTGCACTACATCTAATGTTTCAGGAGTCAATCAACAACATTGAAATATTTCAAAACTCCTCTGGCAGAAGTTCAGAAATAAAACTAATCAGCAAAAAAAATTATGTATAAACTTAGATTTTGTCAATTTCTGAAGACGAAAGGCAGATTTAAGCCTCCGAATTGTCAAGATGAGTATTGTTCTTAGTTTAGCTCTGTATATGATATGCAAAATTATTGAATGCGTAGTTACTGGTAAATAAATCATTTTTCGTGGCAAAAAATACTTTGAATTTACGCAGTAACTTATCGAGGTAAACTAAAAAGTTTGCCTTTTTTACACGTGTATAAAGTTGCCCGTTACAATTCTCATATTTTTCAGATTGTGGAAGGTGAAAATGAATTTCATTGAAAAAAATATAGAGAAAGTTTTTTGCAATAACATGTAATTCAAGTAACAATTCTGAAATTAAGAAACCAAAAAAAATTAATTATAACACTGAAAATTTCGTGATATTTTCTACCGACGAAGAATCATAAAAACTCATAGATCATAGATCATATGTACAAGTATGGTCAAATATATTTACATGTGTTCACAGTAGGAAAACTCAAAGGAATTCTAGATTTGTAAAAATAGAAAATGAAATAATTGATACTTGCAACCTACAAAATAAAATTAATGATGAAACGGTGCTACATTGTATTTAGATTGCCTTGTTAACCGTACAATAAAGTGGTGAAATGAAATGTTAACAAAATTTAAATAATCAAGTCGTTTGGATTTCGACGCAAATAACAAAATATTTGATTTTTGATAATTCCAGAGTAAACAATAATTTGTTGGAGCTCTAAAACAATTAGTGAAGTTTTTATTACCAATCATCTAAGAATAATTCACATCTAGATAAAAAAAAAATCAATAGATATAATTGAATACAACTGGCCGATGATAATCATACAATAAACTGATTTATTGTATTAATGAGTTGTAATAGATATAGGTTTTATATTTGTCAATTTTCGCCTCGCACTAATGATGCCGCGAAACAAACCTGATTTTTCGATTTCGCGAGCTCCAGTATACGCTCCTCCCACTCAGAGTAAACAACTGGAAAACGTGGAAATTGCCGTTATTCTGTGATATTTCAGTTTAGTTTATGAAAATTAAGAGGTGGAATATCGTTTCCTAAGTGTTAGGAATAATCTCTCGCAAGATTAGTAATATTCTTTTATTTTATTCAAGGAAAATGCCGATTTCATAAGAAAATGGCCTTTTCATTTATTTAGCTAGAAAAATCGGACTTCCTTCAAAGAAGTAACAATGTAGTTTCTCAGTATCTTTCGTTTGACACCATGATCGCGTTTCCAGCGTTCTTGGTTCAAAAGTTATTGCAATTTCAATGGTGAAAATTTCCCAAAAACATTGCACTTTCAAATGCATTTTTCGGATAGAGCGCTCGAGAATATCGTCTTTAGCATGAGACTTCTCTTCTTAGGACATTGACTTCTAGATAGCACCGAAGAAAAATCAACGAAAAGTTGAAGTTGAGAATTTCCCGTGATTACCGAGAAATGTGCTATTATATGGTCAAAATTCCCATGGTCGCATTCCGAAACATCATGCACCAAGAGCGTGGAAGGGATATAGCGTCTACCTGTATTCGAACACCAGAGAACCAGAGGGTGGATATTTCATCACTCTGTCTCTGAAAGCGAATCTGTGCTGATCGATTATTTGATATTGTGATTTTAAAGCCTTTCGAGATTTCACCCCCATTTTGAAAAAACAATTTTATTATTTGTACATGTTGGTGAAAATTCCAACGTGTTGTTGAATGCTAAATCCATGGTGATGTGCCAAAACAGACTGAATAAATGACAACTAATTTGACAGATGAAGCTTCAACGAAATGGCCGTTATCAATTGTCAAAGTTCTGAAGTCCCTGTTGGAAGACCCTATTATAACGTAAGAACAAATGCGAAGTTGCAACATCCACAAATCGTTTGTAGTTTTAATAACGGTTTCCAACACGTTATTTTGTCATCAATTTCAACTCTTTGATTACTTGCCGGTTAACAAAACAGCTGAAGTTGACAGACCAACGAAATGTATTTGTATGTTGATTTTTCTAGCAGAATAAACGCGATAATAAATAAAGGACAAAAAAGTAATTTCTGTCTTATTTCTACTAAGATTTTTATTTTTTACTACCGGTTTCGGTTTATCGGTTCATCCTGTATTTAATATGAATTTCTACAAAATAAATAGGTCATCAATCGAACCAGTTAGATCCGCAAACGTAAAAAATAATATCTGAAAGTTACTAGCAAAAAGGGATATAATAATTTGTTGCCGCATAGTCATAAAAACTTTACTTTCTTCCTTCATATTTGAACCACTCTCGTCTTTGCGATGCCTAATCTTTGTGTTGTTCAATAACCTCCCAAGGAACTTAAATGAGATACGTTTGTAACATAGAAGGCTTCAGAAGCAGGTTGGTTTCTTATTGAGTAATTATACGGTGCCGGCATCGCATCGTCTGAAAAATAAATAATGGAGAACCCTCCAAATACCGCTAAGCAATGGATTTTATGGATTCTCTCGCGCACGACAACGCCAGACGCAAAGAAATAAAGGAGTTGATAAAAGAATGTTATACTTCCCATGAGAATTTTCCGAGGACCATTCTCGTTTTCATAAATAACAAATATTTTCCATTTGAGCCCCTTCGTTCACGGTCATAATGTGTTTTTTTCCGATAAGCGCTTCCATTGAAACCTTTGTTTAATTTGGAATCTTTTAAAGATATTTTTTCTATAGAAAGTGAAATTTTAGTGCATGGGATATTTCAATTAGGGAGAAGGTATGATCGACTATATGATTTATAAACAACCTGAGGAAAGAAGTTTAATGAACGTGATAAATTCACAAAGCAAAATGTGACGGTATCATAACGAGACTTATTTTTGTCAAAAACATCAAACTTGACAGCAATCACAATACCATGTTGCATATGCAAGATGCAAAGAATATTCCTGGTATGATCACTTTTGTCAAAAACTGTCGACCTACGACACTCTTGATAAACAGACAAAATCCAATGAATTTCAGCATTTCATTCACAGAGGACACATGCAATGAAATCTCATTTTGATTCTTCAAAGTTAAAATTTATCTAGATATTCAAAAAATAAAATTGAAAAACATTTTTCACGAATATTGTATCATTACCAGTTTTTTTTTCTGTTTGTAATTAAATAGTTCGGGAAAAAGTTGGGAACCTAATTCACAAAAGTTCTCGATACAAAAGAAGTAAATCCAACTAAAAACAAGAAATAAGGAGTAAAGACACTTTTGAAGAAACCATTGTATGGCGAAACACGTGTTGCGTTTTTGTTTTTTTTTACAGACAAAACACAAGCACTATAGGAAAAATCCTTAGGACGCTCTAAGAGCGGTGCCTGTGCGAAAGAAGCGATTCACATTGGATTTGAATCGCTGGAAATTGAATCCATTTGTTTCCAGGAAGTTTATCCCACATAAACACAGTTCTCCAAATGAAACAGTTCTTAAACACTGAAAGTTCGAGGTGTACTGAGTTGAACCTCAAAACGATGAGCCGACCCAATCCATCGTGTATTTCTGATATGTTCCGCTCTTGGTGGAATCGAATGTGCCAAGTCACTCAAACACTTCCCGTGAAAGTATTTATAGAAGAGAGACGAATCTCCAATCTTTCTTCGATGTTCCTGACTATAAAGGTTGCAAGTGATGTTTGCGTCTCCAATGAGTCGGATGATTCTTTTCTGAATGGAATCCAGCATCTTCAGTGTATGCTTAGGGGCGGAGCTCCATACATAAGAACAATACTCCAAAGAAGGTCTGATCTGAGCTTTATAAAGCATCAAAAGCTGCTGAGGTGTATACAGTTTTCTGGTTCGGAACAGTGTTTCAAGATTTTCAGAAGAAGCCTTTGCAATTCCAGCGATATGATTGAGCCAAGACATATTGGTGTCCATTTTAATCCCGGTGAGAAGAACAGTAAGGACACTGAGAAGACAAAACATAGAAAATGTGCAGCCCCTGGTC
>WOGR01002476.1:0-17432 GCA_015342045.1 Leptinotarsa lineolata | reverse complement strand
TTATTATTATTATTATTATTATTATTATTATTATTATTATTATTATTATTATTATTATTATTATTATTATTATACATGAAGATAATATGTGAGATTGTTATCTTAAATAGTTCTACTAAATAAAAGTCCGCGATAGCATATATCTACCTCTTATGTGGTAGCCATTATATGCAGCATACTGAGCCATAAATACAATGAAATTGTATACATTTTTCACAATGCACATTTTAGAATATCTGTCAAATTCTTATAAAAATTGATTCATTTGTCGTTTTGAGTATTTATTATAGATAAACTTTTTCTTTTACACTAAGTAAGTTGGACGAATCGTGTAAAAGTTATCACGATAACATTAAGTTGACGCAACGCGTCTACTGTAAGACGACGAAGGACGATGTGCGGGGGCAGAGGGGAGGTCTAAGAAATGAAGCGCCATCGACGAGAACGCGACCCGAACGCGGGCAGGCGCGTGACGGCAGACGTCGTTGAAGGTAGTGTTAGTTTTGCAAAATTTCTTTATAGGTAACATAATTCGATTCTCGAAGCTATTCATTACTAAGTGCTGTTGGCATATTTTTTGGCATAGCTGTTGTCCTCAGGATCGTCCGCGTAGAATTTGGTTTGTCACATTAAGTTTCGTGACAGACCGTTTCAAACAAATAGTTACAATATTATTTTATCAACTCAAAACTTCACGTTTCCAATTTCAAAAAATTACGGAATTCAATACAATCTTTGAATCCCTATTTTTCCCTTTTGGGGGGTGGAAATTCTTGATGCTTATTTACGCTATACAAACAACCTACCTGCATATTTCAAGATTCTAGGTTCAGTAGCTCCGGTACCCACTTATACAATACTAGCTGTTCTCCGCTGTTTTACCCGCGTTACCGTGAAAACCTACCCTTTGTATTATTCCCAGGTCATGATCTATCTATATACCAACATAACAATTTACAACTCATATTGAGCTGTTTAGGAGTGAAAAAGTACAAAACTTTACGCATTTATAATATTAGTAGGGATAGGATTACCAATGTACTTCATTCTAATCCTTTCAGTTCTTTTGCTGATGCTATTCAATATTGTCTAAGTGGGTACCTATTGATTGACTGACACTCTTATATTAACGTACAGCCGAAGGTACTGAACCTAGAATCTTGAAATTTGCAGGTGGGTTCTTTGTATGGCGTAAATAAGCATCAAGAATGGGAATCAGAAATATCCACCTCCAAGAGGGAAAATAGGAGTTTAAAGATTGTATTGAATTTCGTCAGTTTTGAAGTTAGAAACTTGAAGTTTTGGGTTATAATAAAATATCGTAACTATTTGTTTTGAATGGTCCGTCACGAAACTTAATGTGACAAACCAAATTCTACACGGGCGAAGCCGTGGGCAACAACTAGTCTTTAATATATTCTTCATCTTATATGTCCATAATGTGAACAGTATGGCCCCTTACAGTATGCGAATTGAATGAATATTTTCGAAGATATTACAGATTTAAAGTGCATAGACATAGCGGTTGCGGCGGTACCGGGCCAATTATATATCGCTCTTCCAAGAGTCATCTCTAAGGAAAACATGTTTTCATTGTCTACTGACAAAAAAGCTATGAACGTTGTATATAAAGACATTCTGTAGAATATTTAGTATCAGCATTGAACCTGTGCGGAGCCGGGCGGCTTTTTATTGAACTTATTGAGTTGTATTCAAAGATAAACAACAATTTTTCAAATTTCAGGATGTTATCGATTTTATCGTTGTAAATTAATAAAGGGCAATTCAGACAACATAATCTTTGTCTCAAATCCTTGTGTCAATTTTAGTCTCTATTGTTGTCTCGAAAAATATATGACTGGTCTTCTGGTCAATCTATCTAGCTCAAATTCCACCGTGAAAATCAAGACTGGCTACTTATCATATAGAGCTTTTGTTGATGATAATATGCACCCGTTTTAAAAAAAATGATATTTTCATTTCCGTATATTGTTACTTTTTTCCTACGAAGGGGGTTCTTTTTGTCCCATACATGTGAAAATTGTTCAATCGATCCAACAAATGCGGATTATTCTCGACTTTGTAACGACCCTAGATAATTTGTGAAAGTACGTATATTTTATGCATCAAAAGGAATTTTCTGCTGTGAAGAATATTTTTTGTCCCTTTCAGTGTCGTTCGTACGGAATATGCCCTGAATGATTTTAAAGAAAAAAATGATACGTCACTATTTTCTTGAAGGCACACAATATTCATCAAAAATTATTACATCCAATTTCAAGAATCACAAAATGAACCCTTTTTGCCATTCAAGATTTTTATTGTTCAGCTTGAAAGATTGCCAAAAGAAGATCGACTTATTTTACCGCCTGATTTCTCGAAATCGTGTAATTGAGAATAAATGTTGATACATTTTTGTATGTACTGGATATAGATAAATATCTATGTTCTTAAATTTTAATAGATTAAAATGGATTTTCCCACGATTGTCAAAAGTCTAAACTTGTGCGAACTCAGGATTAACGAGGTCTTACGTTATAAGTTCCTAGTAGGGATCTATCGTACACAAATTAGAAATAAGTGTCAGTGCTATTTTTATTAAATTCACGTTTGCGTTAATTCTTATAGTCAATGTTTATTTTTTCCGTGTACCGTTATTTACGAGAGGCCGAAAACCTCAACCCAAAAACTAATAAGGTGAGTGAGCTTCAAGACACAAGACAGCACCGATTAACCTTGACAGTCAAAAGATATATTTGGGCCTAATCGACCCACGCATACAAATTTCAGATATTTTGACGATAGAGGCCTAATTAGTTTATTTATAAAACAATAAGTGCACATGCAAGATACGTTTGCATGCACCCATACCTAGTAAAAAGAGGGGGGTAGCGTTTTCACGATTACAATAGAGATCATCAGTGGAGTACGTAACATTTTGTTTAGGGTACTTGTACAAAGTGCAACAGCTTGATCTACCATGACTTTTGTTTCTTCAATCAGAAGTTTCCGACATATTGGAAAAACACAAATGGGTTTCTCTTTTAAAGATTAATATTGTGGGAACTTTAACAGGGATTCAAACAAGGTAATTCAAATTGACCTTTTGAGAAAGTTTTTGCAGCACCAACATTTTGCAGTGTTGATACAATGGTGCAAGGACTTGAAATTTACCATAGAAAGAAATCTATACCGATTTAGAAATAGAAATGAGATAATGCAGTTGTGGGTATATACAGTGTGTAAAAGCCAAATGGAATAAATTCATTATTTCGGTTACTGTACAAATTTTAAAAAAATCGCGAATGTCAATTATAATTTGATATTCTTCAATGTAAAAATGCCACCCCTACCTTCAACACCCTTCGAATGACAGGTACAACCCTCAATTTTCAAATGGGAAGTATAGCTTTGTGATATATCGTTTGAAAGGTCTCTTCATTCTCTATATAAAAATGATATCGCTTTCAAGTTGAGTGCAACAATTAAGATAAAATAAATTAAAATCATGTGGTTACCGAAATGCGAGAAAATACACTCAAAAACTAAAATGTAATGCAAAATGTAATGAAATTAGAATACGAAAAAGAACTATGGATGTTAACGAAGTAATCGCAAGCGTTATTCGTTTTTTTAAGTCATTCAAATCTGAAGGTTAAGTTTTGTACACATTGCTGTGTACATATCCCCAGAAAAAAAAAATCACATCGTATTCATTGGAACTTCAAGGGTTCCTGGATCAAGATATAAATTTGCTAAACTTGGATTTACATCATTTTGGAGTAGTGCCAAATAATTATCGCCATTCAAGTTACCCTCAATGAGAAAAGAACCAATGATATAATTTCCATCATTTGTAAAACTGTTATTTTATGTATTACCGTTAATCTAATCATTTATCATAACTTTGAACTTAAATTAAAATACTGACAACTAATATTGTAACATACAAAACAATTCGACAAGGCGTTTCAAAATAACGTTGCTATGGAAATTATTTACAGTTTTTCAAAGAATACCATCTAAAAAGAACATTGCTATGGTTTTGCTTACTGTATTATCTATTTCAAAACTCTGTTTTTCCGTTAATCTTATCATCAATACCTCTCCATGAAATACGTTTCAAGTATATTGAAATAAGTTTTGAGTGTACTTTATCGAATTTGTGTCAAATAATGTTAGAAGACAGTTTTATTTGAGATAAGGATGTTGCCAAGACGTTCGAGGTGAACATTTTGAACATCTACTTCGTTAACATCCATAGTTCTTTCTCGTATTCTACATTTCATTACTTTTTGCATTACATTTTAGTTTTTGAGTGTATTTTATCAGATTTCGGTAAACACATGATTTTAATTCATTTTATCTTAATTGTTGCAAAACACTATTTATTTAAATTAAAATTTTATTTTCTATCATTAATTTAAGAAATGACATTGGCAAATATTTCTCTAGAAATAGCTCGCCATTCTTAGATTATTCTTTCCTTCAGTTGCTCTACTGAGTCAGGTTGCGTCTTAAAAACAAAAGATTTTTGGTGGCCCCAGAGAAAATAAGCAAGAGGAGATAGGTCCGGGGATCTAGAAGGCCATTAAATAGGACCACTTTTTTCAATCCATTTTACAATTTTGAAAATTATATCAAAACTAGTTTATTTTCCAATAATTAATCACTTCGAAGGGTACTTTTTTCATAAGAACAGCATTGTTTTTTCAGGATATTCCGAAAGAAATTCGTCAATTAAAATTTTCTCGAAATTTATGAGAATTGTTTTACGCAACGAATTTCTTCTTACCCTGCTAATAAGAAAGTAAATAAACCGCCTAAATAGCAAAACACGTCTTGCTTTTATGTAAAACTGTTTAGTGAAGAGCTCACAATTAAGAGTTCCTTGTAAAACATATTTCAAAACACCAATTTTCAAACCCTCTTCAAGTGAACGCCACTGAACCTCCGTAACGATGTGTCGAAAATTCTTTCTTACCATCACTGTGCTGCCTTATATGGGCGACGCGAACTCGTATGCGTCCAAGTCACCCTCTACCCATAAATGGACGCTAGTGCGTTATTTTTAAGCTGTCGAAGCGTTCCTTATAAAAACGCCGAGACGCGTCATTCCCGCACTCGCATCTTCAACCGCTCAGCGTCGAGTCCTTGCTGTATTTCAGAGGTTGGTATTTCGTGTAGTGTCACTAGTGTCAGTGATCGTTGATTGTTTTGAGGAAGGGTGTCCCGCAATTGTGGCGGGCAGTTTATCATTTATAGTGCCTGGGGTGAAAACTGCATCAATCATGCAAGATACAACTTTATTATTATTATAAGGTGTTGTGACAGTTGAAGGGTGTTTTTAATGGTGGAAAAATATTTCAGTGCAGAGTAAACTGGAGCATTTTAAAAAGGTTCCACTTGTAATTAGAATTGATAACTAATGGATTCAAACTTATGTTTTCTAAAAAGTGCTATACAATTATATAGATCCAATCTCGATTGATCATTCTAATAAGACATTTCTCCTTGTTCACAAACTCTTAACTTCTAAATTATACCTAATACTCTACACTCATCGCCAAAATTACTGGCTCTCCAATCGTGTGAGAAAAATCAGTTGTTTTATAAAGTATAGATGTTGAATTCCACATTCAAATGAAAAATTCTTCACATATAAAGTCTAATTGAAAAAGACTTATTGCAATGATACTCATAACGATTAGTAGAAGTTAAATTCTAGAATCGATTTTTCTTTTAACGAGTTTTCGGCATTTGATAGACACGACCAACTCGTATAATAATATAATTGGATCTCTGACTCTCTGAATTAGTTTCTAAATATAAAACATGTGTTCGCCCATACCTTATATGTCTCAGATGAATTCAAAAAACTGTTTTGACGTGTTTACTTATTGCTAGGGATCTAAAAGGTACGTACTCGTTATTCCTTAACTCGCACAAGACTCCTGAGGGTTGTCGTTCGTTTGGGGGAGACCGATGGTTAACTGAAATAAATACTTTAATTCTTATTCGACGTCCAAATGTGCTAATTTTTGATTTGAAATAGATTGCTGTATCAAGTATTGAAAATCAGAGCATATAATCAAATTAAATACTGGATGTGATTCATATATGTATCTCTGAATTTTGAACAATTTTTTCTAGATCAAGTAACTCAAACGTATTCATTTTCCGAACCATATTTCACCCTTAAAACATTTAAAGGAATTTCTCTGTTGTCAAATTGATTTCAGAAATGTTTTATTTTCACATGTTCAGATTTGATCAGTATTCGGTGTTTTCTCAAACATGAATAAACCACTTCTAGTCCTGTGACGATAAAACCTTTAAATTTCATTCCCAAATCCAGTCTTATAATTGTTATCGCATGAAAAACCAAGTAGATAATATCTTGAGCCACATACGCTGTCTGTTAAAAAAATAGGTGAATTTTGTTCAAGTCTATTAATTCCTCAATTTCTATTATATCCTGTTCAAAGTAGTCCCCCTCAGATATAATACACTTGTACCAATCCTCGAAGCACTTCTGATATGCACTTTTTGGAATGTCCTGGAGGTTTCTCAGCGATTCGGTTTTTATCTCTTCAATCATCACAAAACGCCGTCCTTTCATGGGTCTCTTCCATCTTGGTCACAGGGGACCAAATCTGGTGAATACGGTGGCTGAAGCATGATTACGGTGTTGTTTTTGGCCAAATACGTACGAACCAGCAATAACGAGTGAGTAGGTGCATTATTATGGTTGGATGCATATCAAAGGTGCGTTATCATTAGCAAAATAAATAAATTACTATTACTATTATCACTCAATAATTATACTATTCATTTGTATTCATTGCATAATTATTATTTTTGAAATTGTGAATAGGAAAAATATTGGATGGAAGAGCAATTTTCTTCACTTTCTCAACATTTTCATCTGTGTCTGATGTACTGAGGCGTCCAGGACGAGCATTGTCATTCACATATCCTCGATCTTCTGTGAAAAGCCTGTACTGCCTGTAAACATTCTTCTGACTCAGAGTACAAACATCGTATGCCACTGTCAACATTTCAAGTGTTTATGAGCGCTTAATTCCATTTTTACACAAAATTTTATGCAAATTCTTTGCAAATTTTTAACACGCAAAATACTTCTAACTTTTATGCCTCTTACCGAAAAACTAAACATGCTATACCGCTGAAGCTGTGAATATATGTTCGAGAAGAGTATACCAACATAAAAATAAAAAAATCGCTAATCAAATATATATAACCCGCCAAATTTGAAAATTCACCTTACTTTTTTAACAGTCCACGTATACCTTTCGCTTTCTCTTATATTTTTGAAAGTTCTAGGATAAATTTCCTCATTCACATATTCCACAGAGAAACGAATCATACATTTTTGGCAATTATTTATCGGGACAGGAATAACTGCTATAAAAATATATACCTTTATAATTAGATCTTGAAAAGAACTTTCACAATCGATTTCTAATAATAAAGCAATCGTTCTCCCATACCATATATGTAGTCGCAAAAATGGAGTAGCCGAATGGAGTAATTGAGACGAATAAATATTATTACAAGGAGAGAAAATCTTGAACAGAATCATTCAGTTTTACGGGATTGATTTTTTTATTTTGAATTTTTGAACAATCAGAATAAAATTGCCAATCCATTATGGATGGGATTGTTTCAGGCTATGCGTTTATTTGATGAGTGTCAATTTGTTTTCCAAAATAAGACAAATTTCCTCTAGTATTTTGAAGGAGGTGTTGAAATTTTTCGTTTGGTAAAACTATTTACACATTTCAGTCAATGCAATTGACCAAAGCAATTGAATCCCTATCAACGATAATAAGGTTCCAGTTCCTTCTAGGAAGCTGAATCTTTCACAACCTATACTCGTAGCATCAATTGTACGAGGCTTGATATTCAGATGTTTCCAATATGGCTGACAGATAGTTTGGAGGAACTTGGGCTCCTATTGAATAATATGAAAATATTGAAGATTGAAAAATATAAGACTCAAATATTTGGGCTTCCTCTATGAATTTACAAACTGCTTTTACTGCTGAACATATATCTAGTATTTTAATCTCAGTTTCAAAATTACTTTTGTTATCACCTCTTATACATATTTTATATTAGAATATTTGCATAACATTTAGAAATCGAATAGTTTTTTTATAATTGTATCGACAAAAATAATTTTTCTTTTATTGAATATTGTTAGAGGGATACACGAAGTTTTAAATCTGAAATAATCTCACCTCCACTTCTATATTTAATATACTCCAATTCAATAACAAGGTGATACTAGGATCCAAATATTGAGAATGACGTAAAAATATTTCAAAGAAAGTAATAAAAAAATAAATGAAGATGTGATACTCTTCTAGTTACATACTGTGAATATTGTATTTATTTATATAATCGAAAATTTTAAATCTGTTAACACGTTTTGGGACAATAACAAATGATCAGAAGAAATTATTTTTATCCGCAACTTGGTAATCATTCATATCATATTTGAATAAAATGAATAATATCATTAGAAAATATAAGAATAAAGGAAGTTGAGAGACATACACTCGAATACGTTATGAATTTTCATAACTTTGAACAAGTTTTAATAAATGAAAATAGATAGATAAATCCTCATTCAATATTAAAGGGAACTTCAGTCAAAAATTCAAATGATTTGACAAGAAATTTTTTAGTTTGTGTTGCTATTTGAGAAAGCTTTTTTAGTTTTTGAACTATTATTTCTTTTCCACTTTTTAGTTTGGCTTGCTATTTCGAGCAGTTTTGTTTTAATATAAAATATTCAGTGTGTAAAAGCCAAATGGAATAAATTCATTATTTCGGTTCCTGCACATATTTTAAAACAATCCCAAAGCACATCAAATTTAAATTATAATTTGACATTCTTCAACGTGAAAATGATACTTTTACCTTCAACCTCCTTCGAATGATAGGTACAACCCCAAATTTTTTAAATGGGGAGTATTGGTTTCAAATATATCGTTTGAAAAATCTCTTCATTCTCTATTCAAAAATGTTATCGCTTTCAAGTTTATTGCAACAAATTGCAATAAACTTGATAAAATTCGATAAAATACACTCAAAAATTTTTGCAATTTACTCAAAACTCATTTCATATTGAGGTATTAATAATAAGAAAGATGGTATGTTTTGAAAAAATGTAAATAATTTCTGTGGCGATGTTAGTTGAAAACGCCTTGTCAAATTATTTTTTATGTTACAACATTAGTTGTCAGTATTTTAATTTAAGTCTAAAGTTCGATAACTTCAAGTCTGATTTTTACACATGAAGAAATAACTTTCTGAAATTGAATTTGGTAATTTGCAAATTTGCTGCAGCAATTCTGATCAAATCATCGATATTATATCAAAATTGAATATTTATTAGGTGCACGGAGAAAAAATTATAGCAATTATCAATGAACAAAATATGTGAAAATAATTAATTATCATTAAAGTATACTTAGTAAAGCGTCCAGCAAATGTTTATATAGAGATGTTGAAATATTCAGTATTTAGCACTGTGTATATAGGACTATATTTCGATTTTTGTTAAATATAATAATTTCTTTTCAATTTTCAAAATTCCTATTTTGTGTGTGTATAAAATTTGAAGGTAGGGATAGCATCTTTACGTTGAAGAATGTCAAATTATAATTTAAATTTGACGTTTTACGGGATTTTTTTAATATGTACAGTAACCGAAATAATGAATTTATTCCATTTGGCTTTTACACCTTGTATACTAGTGTATACGCATGCACAGAGTGTAGTTGTCTCACTTTCTCTCACACAGAGAGAGTGTGAGGCAATTAGTCGATCCTGGCGATCCTGATCAAGATAATGAGATAAACTTATGAAATTATTGTATTGTCACCGATTTTTGATAAGTGTACAGGGTTTAAAATACATCTATCTGTTATAAGTTAGTTGAAATCGAATGCAAACGAGTCGATTACAAACAAACAAACATACAAGTGGATCTAATATAAGCGTGTTAAAAAATATTGCTCAAATTCCCAAAGGTTACCGGTAAATATTATTTTCCATCAAGCACCAAACTGAAATGTTCTTTTCCTTCCAGTCGCAGTAACAACTTCAAAAAACCATGTGTGACGACGACGTAGCGGCTCTTGTCGTGGACAACGGCTCCGGTATGTGCAAGGCCGGATTCGCCGGAGACGACGCCCCTCGTGCCGTCTTCCCCTCCATCGTAGGTCGCCCAAGGCATCAAGGTGTCATGGTCGGTATGGGCCAAAAAGACTCCTACGTAGGAGACGAAGCTCAAAGCAAAAGAGGTATCCTCACCCTGAAATACCCCATCGAACACGGAATTATCACCAACTGGGACGACATGGAGAAAATCTGGCACCATACCTTCTATAACGAACTCCGTGTAGCCCCCGAAGAGCACCCCATCCTGCTTACCGAAGCTCCCCTCAACCCCAAGGCTAACCGCGAGAAGATGACTCAGATCATGTTCGAGACCTTCAACACCCCCGCTATGTATGTCGCAATCCAAGCTGTGCTCTCCCTGTACGCATCCGGTCGTACCACCGGTATCGTCTTGGACTCTGGAGACGGTGTTTCCCACACAGTACCGATTTACGAAGGTTATGCCCTCCCCCACGCCATCCTTCGTTTGGACTTGGCTGGTCGTGACTTGACCGACTATTTGATGAAGATCCTCACCGAAAGAGGTTACTCTTTCACCACCACCGCTGAAAGGGAAATCGTCCGTGACATCAAGGAGAAGCTCTGCTATGTTGCCCTCGATTTCGAGCAAGAAATGGCTACTGCCGCCAATTCCACCTCCTTGGAGAAAAGTTATGAACTTCCCGATGGCCAAGTTATCACCATTGGAAACGAAAGGTTCCGTTGCCCGGAAGCCTTGTTCCAACCTTCCTTCTTGGGTATGGAATCTGTTGGTATCCATGAGACCGTGTACAACTCCATCATGAAGTGCGATGTGGACATCCGTAAGGACTTGTATGCCAATACTGTACTTTCTGGAGGTACCACCATGTATCCTGGTAAGTGCAATTCAAATAATAACAATAATATGCTTTATTGTCCAAAGAACAACAGGTCTTATTGACAGAGCTGCAAATTTTCTTCAGTCACCATAAAACATACACACATATAAAGTACAAATCATATTGAAATAGCTGAAATACAGAGTAAATAAATATCTACACAAATATAGACATACTCATAAAATATGTAGATACTTAAGAGATATATTGCACATCAAAGAAATGATAGTTCAACATATTTAAGATGATACAGATGATAAAATAACTTAGAGACAGCTGTCCTCATAGAACTTTTCTGAACTACATACTCGTAATAATTATTTTACGGACTTCCGAAACTTACAGTTACCCTCTAAAATTTCGAAATGTCCAGGTAATCGATTAAACATCTGAAGACCGTTAAAATATAATGTGTCTTTGACTAGAGTAGAAGCTAGTATGGATAATTTTAGCTCATTAGCTTGGAGTAGCCGCTAAATATCAGTTTATGTTTGTTAATCAAACATTCTGTTTCTAAAACAAAAATTCCAAAAACTGGCAGAAGTCTCGACTTTTGGCACTGCATATGAATATTATGGCTCTTTTCTGTATAATGAAAATAGTCTGCAATTGAGTTTTGCGACATACTCTCCAGGAAGATAATCAATGACTGAGAAATAAGTCGATTTAGCGGCGGCTGATATTAAGTCTGTTTTGGAAACATGTGACAGCAGATTATAGTCGCACCAGTTTTTTTTCTTATATCTGAGCTCATGATCTCGTGAAGATTAGATAAAGTTTTACTACGCCATAATATTGTGGTATCATCAGCAAATAAGGTAAAGTTTCCTTCTATATCGATAGATGTTAAATCGTTTACGTATCGGTCCCAAGAAAAGTATCGGTCCCAGTATTGAACCTTGTGGTACGCCTTTTTACTTTCTCCTTCTGACGAGGATAATGAGCCTTTCACAATCGGACTTCTTTCTATGAGATAATTCTCGAACCATTCATGAGTAATTTCACGGATGTATATTGATAAGTTTTATCAGCAATATTCTGTGATTTTCACAGTTGAAGTCTTCAGTAAAGCCCCAAAACACTGCTGCTGATGACTCTTTTTTATTGATATTTCTATGAACATTGTATGAAAAAGAATAGATAGCATCGTGATTATTATTTAAAAAAATTGACAATATTTTAACCAGTTTCTTTATTAGGTTGCCTAGAGTTGGATTGAGAAATATAGGGCGGAAATTTCATGGATCAATGAGATCACCACCTTTGTGCAATGGGACAACTATAGATTTCTTTAGGCAAGAAAGGAATGTTCCGATTTGATCATTGCTTTTATTGAATTCCCATGCGATTTTTCGAAGAATATTTCCGAAATAGCATATTTTCAAGTTCTAGTTTAATGTTAATATATAATTTCTATTTCGAAAGGGACAATGACATTACTTCAGAAAGCAAAACTGAATATGAAATAGTATGACTTGGATATTCGCCAATAATCGTTTTTGAACATTTCACCGTTCATTTATTCTACAAATTTTGGGATTTAGCCAAAAACTGTTTTGGAACAAGGTCAAATATTCTCATTTCTCGTCAACTAATGTAACGATCATCATTCAAATTCAAGGTTAATTCGATCTCTTTAAATAAGCATTCTTTCTAGAATTATCGTTGTAATTAGTATGTGACTGAAATTGTGCGAGTATCTTTAATTCTGTCCTCCAAAACAGGTGACATTATATTTTCTTCTATAAATCTATCATTCTGACACGTAATGATTTTCTTTTTTGAGAATAACCGATTGAAATAACTTCATAACTATCCCAAAAAACAGTCGCCGTTACTTTCCCAGCCTCAAACACAGTTTTTGCTTTTTTGGAGCCGGTTCTCCCTTTGCAGTCCACTGTTTGGATTGTATTTTTATTTGGGACGTATAATGGTGTATCCAAGTTTCATTACAGCAACTAATCACTGTCTCACATTCGTTTTTGTCCGATCAAAATCATTATCGAACACTACTGGTATCAACTACAATTTGTACGGGTTAAATTTATGATTGTGAAGAATTCTGACTGTTGATTTTCCTTCAATAATCAAAGAAACATGTGGACGTTCGACCTTAGGATTATCTCCTACTTGTCCGAGATTACATTTTTTTTCGATATTTTTTGATTGTATTCAGTATAAAAAAGATACCAATCGAGTTATCATAAATGTCACTTGTCATTTAACGTTTTAAAATTAGTCTGGCCGGATAGCCTTAGTTACTGAGGCCGTTGAATCAAAAATAAGAAGACGAAGTTTTAAAATAGGGGTTGTCACCATTCAAAAGTAAAAATCGTTCTACCCGAGCATTGTTGCCAACAATTTCATAGAATTAATCTGTCACTTTTGGAAAGCACTGTATTGACTTCTGTATTCTCGACACGTTCAACAAAATTAACGCAAAAACCCTCTTTTCAGGTATTGCCGATCGTATGCAGAAAGAAATCACGGCTCTTGCTCCGTCAACCATCAAGATCAAGATCATCGCTCCACCAGAAAGGAAGTACTCCGTATGGATTGGTGGCTCTATCTTGGCCTCTTTGTCCACCTTCCAACAGATGTGGATTTCCAAACAGGAGTACGACGAATCCGGCCCTGGAATCGTCCACCGCAAATGTTTCTAAACATTTCTCCAATTCTTTTCAACCTGACTGTAAACATTGTTATCATAAACTTAACGATCCTACTCCTGTAGGACACTGCCATAAGACTTGTATACTTGTATTATATTACCTAACTATTAATACTTTATTCATTTTTAGAATTAGGGCAATTGAAATCGTATTGAAAGTTATTTGTTGATATTGAAAAAATTAAATTTATATGATGTAGTACGACGATTTCATTTGCATGAGAAAGTGTCCTTTTAGATGTTACTCGTATATGCATATCTATGACAAATTTCGATTATGAATACATTTTTGCTAGTATAAGTACGCTTTTTATTTGATCTATTACTTTTCCGTGGAATGGAGGAGAAATGAGTGAATATTGCTGACATTTCGTTAATAGAACATTACGTACTGAGTAGGATAAGAAGCCAATTACCCACGAGCGAAAAATTGTATCCTCGAGGTGCGTACTATACTTTTTCTACGACTGACCGTAGAAAGGAATGGTACAATATATTTGTTTGAGATTATGGCTTTGGATAATAAACTCATTCAGTCAGTCATTCAGAACTCAATTAAATGATTTAAAAATTGGTGACAATACAGGGTGTTTCGAATTCGATCCTCCCCATTGGGATCTCGGAAACTATGAGAGATACGAAGATGGTCAAACTGTGACAAAGTTGCGCATTTACCTAACTAACAATATGCCGTTGAGAAAGTTCTGAAATTCCGAGTATATCCGGAGATATCCGGAAAAGACAGAAATTTCAAAAAATGGTTTTTATTTTTTCTGGTTTTTATTTTTTTCTGGCTTTATTTTTCGAAGGATTCAAAAATAAATTACACTTCCACATTGCCACTCTTTCCCCGCTACATAATGGTGTTTTCAGATTTGCTCTTCGACGTTTCGTCTTCCGGCCACCATCATCAACTTTATTTTTTCTTATGGGCGCTACATTGGATTCATTCTGTTTTGAATAGAATCATATTTTACCTTTTCAATGATATATCATGAAATATCATTCTTTTTCAAAAAACTGGAGACATTGAAAAAAATTTATTCTTTTCTTGATAGGCTTTGACTTTGATGTTTCTGATTTTGACTTTCAATTTTTTATACTCATGATATTTTATGATTGTACAAGTCATTGAATTTTTGTCGAAAAATGGCTTTCACGAATGAAGAAAAAAGATATACAGGGCTTTTCATGATGAGTGTTAATTAGCCGTTTCTGGCAAACTATTAAACGGATCAACCTCGTATTCCACTGGTGAAGATCGAATTTGAAACACCCTGTATTTTCTACAAATTATCTCCTAACCTTCGAGAAATAATACCAATATACAATTATATCATTGATATAAAAAAATGTCCAGACGTGGGATTTGAACTCGTGTTATAGAAGAAATATACACATTAATAGATGCATTGCCGCTGAGGTAGTCTGGCGATTACAAATGTGAAGTCTGATTATGGTATTAGTAGTAAACAGTCACTTAGTGAGTGAATAAATAAATTTTGAAGAGTTTTGAATAATATAATAATGTTAATATTCTTTAAACATTTTTTTTTGTGGAGGACTCAATATTTCACAATCTGAATAGTGAATACAGGATACAGGTTTTGAAAACGGAAAAGGATTGTTTTCCGAAACGTTAATCAACTGAAGAAGCTGAGTATTAATATTCAAATTTTTCAACTTTGTAGGCAAATATTTATGAATACAAGTTACTGACTAATTGAACTTTTCAGTAGTTTATATTACGAAGTAACTTTTCGGCGTGAACTTTTTAGCTTGCCGTTTACTACACTTCAGCAGATTCTCTATTAATTTTTCTTTTATTTTTCCAGATTGTGGAAGGTTATAAACCCAAAAAACAGCATAAAATAATAATGTTAAATACAAGTGCGAACAGGTATTTTTTGGCCTGTGAAATATGCTCAAATCCTTTTGCTTGGCTGTTACAGTTCATATAATTAAAGGAAGTGGGCTTTGCTTCAGAGGCGTCTGGTAAATGAAATATGATTGGCTTTTGGCTGGTGAGGTTGAATAATTCAGTTTTAACCTTTATGTTGTGTCCTAATATTTCAAAAATAGTCTCAAAAAGTTTATAAAAAATGAATAGAAAAAAAAAGCGGAGTTGTGTTACCTTCGAAAACAAATATTTGCCATCTGGAGCTTCCTTAATGAATTGATTTATTTGTTCAGTGGTAAGCGTCGACGATTTCTTCGCTTTAAATCCATCAGATTTGCGTTTTAGAGAGGCACGTAATTTGGAATATTTGCTGATGTCCACATTTTTCTTGATATTCAGGGTACTTATCTGCATGGAGTAAAATGGTTTCTTTTTGCTAAATCTGCGAAATAAACGAGAAGAACGTTTTCGGAAAACGAAATAATGTTTTTCTTTACTCTCCAACTCATGAAATTCTCGAAAGTATATTTGTATTTTTTTCTTGATTTTGCTGGCAGCAAATTATTAATCGCAATATTTGCTTGCTCGGGGTAGCACAAGTTTCCTGATCGTTATTACTCATTTTGAATTTTTACGAGATACTGAATGACAGCTTATATTTAAAACAAGTGGGTGTCGATACACGGATATAACTAGATTCATTACCAACCTACAAACTGTTGAACAATAAATTTACTGAAAATATGATTTTTATTTCGATTTTACAGAGAATTTGGAGGGAAAATTCACTGATTTTGGCTCTTGGACTATTGAATGTATTCATCAGATCATATTTATCAGAGGAAATGGTATATATATCATCATTTTTTTAAATTACTTACGGAAGTGGCCACCATTAATTTAGAATACACGTGTATTCTACAAACACGTAATGATCAGTTTAAAACGACGGGAGTAGAAAAACACCATTGGATTACTGCATCTTTTATCAATAATGAAAATAATAACATTCATTGAAATTCTAAAAATAGGGGCAATACATTTCCAAACTATATTCTGCCTTGGTTGGTTTTTCCTGGGTTATTTTATAAATGGAAAGTGATAAAATCAATAAATTGATGGATTTAGCCGTTACTACGAGAACATTTTCTACCTAAGCCATTGTCGATCCCGTCAACGAGTTCATGCCAGAGCAGAAGTCGACAGCATCTTCGAAAGGCCGGACAGGACTTCCCAAGTATTATTCCGATGAGCAGCAAGCTAACCAGACATCAACAGCCTTACGCTGTATCCAGGCGAAATATGGGACCCGAAATCCCTGGGACCCAGGCCGGGGAGGCCAGGAGGCCGTTACGGCGAGCGGTGCAGGGAAACGATGGGAGCTGGCGCGAAGGCTCGCTTCCCCCATCCCCCATACCCTATCCTACTTTAAGACACAGCCACTGGAAAGAGTGTGAAAAGAGTTCAGGACATACGTTGGAAGACTGGTTATGACATCGTCCCAATGGAAGAGCACAGGAGAGCCAAGACTAGAAAAAGCACGCTAGGTTCGTTCAAATGTCAAGGTTTGTCTCACTGTTTTCTTCGATCACTGTGGCAAAATTCATCAGGAGTTTTTGCCACATAGTCGTACGGTAGGCAATAAACGTCCGGTATTCGCATCACGATAATGCACTTGCTCACTCGTCATTGCTTGTTCGAAATTTTTCGAACAAAACAACACCGTTATCATGCCTCAGCTACTGTATTCACAAGATTTGGGCCTCTGCGACTTTTTTCTGTT
>WOGR01002475.1:0-17436 GCA_015342045.1 Leptinotarsa lineolata | reverse complement strand
ATAGTGTTCTCCCTCCCGGGTGCGCCTGGGCTGCCGGTCCGGTTTCGCACCAGTTTCTCGGGTAAGTGGTGGCGCAACTCACCAAAGGCCTCAGGTGGCCACCATCTCACCAGCATCAGTTTCCTGAATACTTTAACGGTGATTCATTCAAAACTCAATTAAAAACTTGACCCCATTGGAAACACACCCGTTTGCTCTGATATTCATGTTTGCATTGAAATGACAACTATTTATTACAAAGCATGAAAACCATCATTCTCACAAAAATTACCCATTTCTTTTTTATTCCACAACGATCGTGACGCCTAAAATGTTCTCGTGTTAGCTTTGTCAAGTGAAATATGAATGAAAAATATAATACTTTCCACCCTCTTATCCAACAACTGGCAACTTTCATCAGAAGAGATGTTCACAACCGCTCCATAAATTTTTTCATAAATTCTTGGTAATTTATTTCATTATCAGCCTCAGAGATGACAGCTCTTTTACGAAATTATTCAGGATTTTCTGAGCGTTTTTGTCATCAACGATATAGAAGGAAAGCAATTTCTATTACGGAGTTATTCAAATATGAAGGTTGATATATATCATGGAAGTTGCATGTAAAATGTTATGGAACGATCTTTATTAAAATATTTTCGGGAAATAAAAGTTTCAGAATGACTGAAATACATTGGAGTACCTATGAAAAAAAAATCTGTTGAAAATATATTTTTCCGTCAAACAGCTGTCGGTCTCATACGAACGACAACTCTCAGAAGTTGAGAAACTTGTGCGAGCTAAGGACTAACGAGGTGTTATCTTTTAACGAGTGATTCCTAACACGGTATAAGACTATATATTTAATGAATAATTATGGAAATTCTTCATATTCAATTCATGAAACTACGAGTTCGAATTTGGTTTTTCTGTAGTCAAGGTGGAAACTGACTTTCCACCTTCTTAAAATTCAATGTGGATCGAAAACAAGCATTGTAAATTAATAGATGTAGCCGTTACTACGTTGTAGGAGATCATCATGAAAAATCAGAAATAAAACTTCCTATGGTTTCGTATATAAACAGCCCAGTAAGAGAACTAGGAATACGTCTTAAAAAGTTGATCAAAAATATTACAAATTTCGTCTCACGCCAAAGCATTGAAAATTCGCTCACTTCAGTAGAAAAAATAAGTAATCAAACTATGCCACATAATCCATTCAATGTAAAGAGTATAGTCTCCAATAGACCGTACAACGAATGTAAGTCTCTCATTTTAATTATATCAGATCAAGCCAAAGTAGAACCATATCACTTCTATTGAAATTTTGACAGATTTCGATGTACCTGTCTAAATCAGAATTACCAACAGTTCAATTACAAATGGGTTCATCCCTTAGTCCACTTCAGCAGAAATATTTATGAACAGCTTGGAGACCACTATCGTAAATCCCGACCTGGGTAAAAAACATATTTATTTTGGTACATGTATGTATACAATATTCTCGTCTGTTTCAAAGGTACCTACTACATGAAAGCTGATCCAATTTATGACATTATTCATAAATATCTCAATAGAAACATGCAGTTCACACTCGAAACAGAAATAGAGAAAAATATTAAATTTTCATACTTAACCATCACACAATCATAATAAATTTAAATTCAGTGTATTCAGAAATTCCAACTATACAGACATTACAATCCCAAGTGATTCTTTCCATCTCCCGACAGTCATAAATTAGCAGCCTACAATTCAATGTTACAAAAAGCATTCTCTTCACCTTTGACTGTAAACAATCTAAATAGGGAAATTAAAATAATTATACAGATAAGACAGAACGATGGTTTCAACGCAGACACAATTCAGAATGTTTGTTTGAAGGTGATTGACAATCCAGAAGTTAGTCATAAAACAAAGACTCTCAAATTTTTACGTACAGATTAATCAAACAATCAGAAATCAAGAAATATGTAACTTAAACATATTTTGGTAAAAGAACAGAGAGAATCGTGTAAGTTTTCAGAAAAAACAATGTGGAAGTGGCATTCAAGCCACATGCCAGGTTATCTAATTTCCTTTTTGATGTCAAAGATGAAGTGGAAAAGATAGAGAAATCTGGAGTTTATAGGTTAAGTGTTCGGAGTGTAACAGTGTTTATGTAGGGCAATGTGGCCGAAATTTCTCAAAACGGTATGCTGAACATGACCTTTCTGACCAGGTAAAAAGATTGGCGTTTTCAAACCATTCCTTGGAATGCAACCACAAATTCCCGAATCTAAACGATGCGGATATATTGCACTATGCAAGGGTGGGAAACTCAATTATCTGGTATCCTTGGGAATTAACCCTTCCGCCATGGAGGCTAAACGACAGGCTGGTTCATTTTGCCGCTAACGTTGGCCTACTAAGCACAAACATTGCGGATGTAACCTACTAAATGACCCAATTGACCTGGTCTACTCGCTAGGTAATAACAGAGGTATTCAAGTGAGTACCTCTTTAGATATATAAGGGCTAATATTATCAATTAATTTTCAATTTATTGTAAAAGGAATCTTATGTAGACCTACGATTTTGACGGAAAAACAACTAACACAGCTAATGCCGCGCAAAGAGCTGAAGTAAAACCATCAGGCATCTGTGCAACGTCTTCGATTTCAAAGATTCATCGCAAGTTATTTTTCACTATGAAAAACAGAAATTAATTTCATTTGGTATGACCAACCGATAGACCGGTTTCTGGGTACTTAGTTTCTTCAGAACGGAGTCAACCATCTGAGTATCCCAACCAAACAAATATAATAGTGATGAACTCTTTCTGCTGTTGAATTAGTGGGATTTCCGCTGCGCCACCTGCTGAAAAGGCCGGGAAACAACTCCACAAACACATACTCCGTGGTGGGAGTCGGAATAATGATTAATATTTCGGACAGTATGTCATATGCACTGTTTCGTTTTCTTTTTCTTCTTCTGTTCTTCTTACGGTTGAATGGAAGAGCAATTTCTGAGATGATTTATCATGTATAGATATTGAATCCTACCATTTGATTGGTTATACTCGTATCAAAGAAGCTATTAGTATTATTATTATTATTGTTTATCTACATTTAGAAAACCGTTTGCTGTTACGACACTTAACAAAATTCAAAAATTTTGCAAACATGTTTCTTACAGGTCAAATATTAACCCCAATATAAGGTGTGTATGAAAAAATCTAAATTAAAGTCTATCATTATGAAAAATAAATAAATTGTAATATTCTTGAGATAAAAATCGCAAATATATCAATATTTGCGATTCTTATTCCCATTTCTCAAAGTATATCATGAAATTAAAGGACGAGACTAATCTAACTGATATTTATGTTAAAAAATAAACCACAATGTTGTTTCTCATTTTCTCTGTCGCCTTACATTCTTTCCTAAACACATCAAATAGAGATCCTGCGAGCGTATGATAAATTGCTGGAGTGTATGTATTCTTCAGAGGTTATGAGCGTTCTTTTCCATTTGAAATGTTACATTTTACTTGTTTGTGAAATTTTAGCGAGATAACACTGTTGCGTTTTTGATGATGTTCAAGTTTATATCACGTTATTATTTGGTACAGTATGGAGTCATATCATTTATATCATAACATGCACTTATGTAGGACGTTAGAGTTAGGATGCGTTTATTTGGGAGAGTAAAACAAAAAAGAAGATCATTGGGGGAACTAATATGTAGCAGAACCTGTAAAAGAAAGCGAATAATATGATTTTCTGTGACGCATTTAATGTTCAAGACATATCTGTTGAAAACACTTCTCCCACACCAGAAAAGAGATACCGTTTCTGTACGCCCGTTTCTAAAACCAAGTTAGCATCATCAGGAGATGATAAGTCATTTCTTGATTATGCTATTGATGATTTCGTGAGCTAGGTACATTCGATTAGCGATTTTATTATTTTTTATGTTGGACGCCTCAGCACATCAATAACCGATGGAAATGTTAACAAAGTGAAGAAAATACTTATGGAAAATCGTTGAATCACTATTATAGAAGAAGCTGAGAATGTAGGCATATCGGTTGGCTCAGGCCATGCAATTGTTTCGTATATTTTGGGCATGAAGAGAGTGGCAGCGAAGATTGTTCCAATATTGCTGAATTTTACTGGAAAAACTGTCCCATGAGCATCGCTCAAGAATTGTTGAATGACGTCAACGTCCAGATTTGCTTAAAAGGGTCATAACTGGTGACGAATCATGAGTATTTGATTATGACATCGAAATATCCCGATGGAAGAGCCCAGGAGAGTCAAGAATGAAAAAAGCACGCCAAGTTCGATCAAATGTCAAGGTTTTGCTCACTGTTTTCTTTGATTATCATAGCGTGGTGCATTAGAAGTTCTAGCCAAATAGTCGTACGATCGATAAGGAGTTTTATCTTGAATTTTTGCGCCGCATCAAGATAATTCACTTACTCACTCGTCAATGCTTATTAGTGATTTTTTTGGCCAAAATCAGCCACCATATTCACCAGATTTGGTCCCCTGCAATTTTTTCCTGTTCCCAAGATTGAAGAGACCCATGAAAGGACGGCGTTTTTTGCGACGATTAAGGAGATGAAAACCTAATCGCTGTAAGAGCTCAAGGACATACCAAGAAGTGCATATCAGAACTTATTGAAGGATTGGAGAAAACGCTGGCACAAGTGTATTATATCTGAGGGGGACTACTTTGAAGAGGACAAAATGAAAATTAATTAATAGAAAAATGACAATTCACCTTATTTTTTGAACAGACCTTGTATTGAAACGTAAATTAATGGTAATCATTATGGAAATAAAATGTACGACGCATTGCATTACGCAGATTCAATGCTGAATGGCTCTCCTAAAATGTATCATTGGAAAAAATTTGTTGAATCTTTGTTCTGGCCATTGAATCATCGAGAGGGAATGATGTTCAATTTCCCAATTTTAGGAAAACAAAAGACCGTAGAAGTACAGAGTAGCATACTTATCGTATAATTTGAAGTAATTACTTATTCTTCTATTATCAATGTCGTTAACTACAAATTTGTGCTTCGAATGATAAGATTCAATTTATTCATCTTCGAAATCGTCTATCATCATATTCATCAATCATTCGTGACGGTACGCACCAGCGTTGTAATTTATTAATTAAAGAATATCGTTTTCTGGAATATCAGATGAGAATGCTTCAATTTTTTTCTACAAACCCTAGATTTCTTGAGTTTGTTCTTTGATCCTCATTCTAATAAATACTTCGACCATGGTTGAAGACCATAAATCTTATTTGGCGAAATGCAGAGAGTACATGAATATTCTTATTCCAATTCCTTTCATTTATTTAGACGAGATTAAAAAAAAACTATGTTTGAGACTGTCAATTTGTTTCAATTGTTGCAACTAATTCACCCGAGATTGGCCGGTTCTAAGGTAACCAGTATTGCTGATCAAAAGTACACTGACAAAAGGGAACTATGAATGCGTCGTTGCCAGATTGTCGTTGTCATTGATATTAACACTTTATATCAATTCATGTGAGTATCCTGATTTTATGAAATTGTATATGTACTTTGTGATTAGGTATCTTTAGCCATGGAAGAGAAATTCACACCCAGCTTCTACAATGAAAGATCTAGTTTATCAGTTTTTGCGTTCGCAACTTTGGTTGTGACTTTCCCGTTTACACATCAGTTCGCATCACCAATACATTCTTATCCACTTGCCAATCATTTTATACGTTCCAACATTCAAAACTACATGATATTTCTATCCGGAATAATATTTGTTGGTCCAGCCGGGACTAAACGATGTTTTCTTGTACACATCGCATTGCTTTCGCAAGCCATTACATACGGACGTTGAACAATAATTTAGGGTTTTATCAAAATACTCCTGGATTCAGGGTATGAATAAAATCATCCGTTTTCTTTGCCGATATTCATTCTGGTAAATGGATTCCATTGTTCTCTCTTTTTGGCGTTAACATAGTCCGCCAACAAAATACGAAGCCAATTAATGCCTTCCGAAAGTAAATACCTCTCGGCTGTATCCTTGATAGAAATTCCACATTCAGGATGCAATTGTGAACGAAATTTATTCAGAGTAAAGCTACTTATAGCTCTCGGCTGTTCGTTTTCCTTTTCTCGTTACAACTTCTTCCAATAATCGCATCCGAAATAATTCAATTTTCTCATTCCGTCAAGAGAAACTTTGCTTTCAGTCGAGAGAAACGTTTTTGCGAATGAAAGGAGAAAGTTACGGGATCATAAGTTAATATTTGGGACTTTCTGCTCAGCTATATTTATCGCCCGTGATTCAGTCAGGACACGTACCTGTAACTGAGAGGAAGTCAACTGTAAGTTGAGAGAGATGATAACCAGAAGTTCCAAATCGTGAATGTGATATTCATTTACGAATATTCTACGGTGAGAACCATTCAAATGGATTCGAAAAAATATCGGATGCTTCAACACCAGTATGAATTTGGTTTACAAATCTATCAGAAATGTTCCACTGATTCCAGAACTCAAGAAAAAATGTTCACTACATTTTGTATATTATGTGAGTAAATTGAAACACTTATTAAAAAATAGAATGCCCATATTGATAATTACTAAGTTCACTCGAAATTTGAGGTGATATCCCTGAAACTCTGATCTACGTAGAGTTCCAACTCCCAACGAATTTAGGTAAACTCATTCATTCTCTATACCTATGATTATTATCGTGGTTTTTATTCACGTAATTCACCGTAGTTTTTGGTGAAGTGTAAGAATGTGATGCTTCAATAATTAGGTATATTTCGTAGATACATTTTACAGTAATTGAAGTATTCCATTGAAAATAATTTTTTCCCATACCAGAACAGAAAAACTGTCAATTGACGCACGTTTCGCTAATTTGGTGAGTAAAACATGCGTCGAAAGACAACATTTTTGTTTTAGCATGAGAAAAGTGTGTTCAACAGGTTTTAGGATAAAGGTTCCAATTTTACCTATCAAATTAGTGTATTCGTGTATTCTCACATTATAGTAGTTCCTACGTTTATTTTTCCAGTAATCCGTAATTAAGATCGCACAATAAAAATAATACCTCTTCCCTCGCAAAAGTCTTCCCACCTGTTTATAGAGGAGGCGACAGATGATCATGGAAAAACAGATTTTGATTATTTATTTCAACCCATAATATAACTTTGCGTATTACATTATGTTTTTGTAGGTTATACTAAAACGGTAAACTTCATGTTTGTCGCGATATTCAACATAATTCGGAAATTTCGTAAATATTCCACTTACATGTTTTTGTATGTATACCAAAATTAAAGCGCAACGCAATTGAACAAATATGGAGTGAATTAAAACAGGTGATGAAAAGAATTATCGAATATTTTTTTTTCTATTTCCACCTTCTTTTTCGATGTATACAATCACTTGCTTAGAAAATTCGCTGAAAATATACCATCGACTGTGATGAGAAATCCGATCAGTTTTGGCGTTATCCTGAATTATTAGTTTTATCACAGGCAAATAAATGAAGGGGTGTGAAGTTATCCACATCCACAAAGTATACTAAGAAAAAAATATTGAATTATTAATTTTTCATTTAACGAATTTGTACACCTACAGTTTTCCAATATGATATGCTATGATACTGACTTTGTGAAAAAAAAACAGTCGAGGCTGGAAAACTGTTACGTGATATTTTTCTTGTCGATTCGGTCATCAGAAATAACATATCATACTCTTGTAGGTGTCCAATTCAATTTTTGATGATGCGCAGTTTTAAACTTTTCACCCAATTTTTACCCCTTCAGACCGCCTGGAAAACTATGAAGTGATGTTTTTCTTGTCGATTTAGTCTTCAGGAATAGTATATCTCAGTCTTATGGGTGTGCAAATTCAATTTTTGATGATACGATTTTTAAAACATTCCACTCTCTCAGACATCCTGGAAAATTCTGACGTGAAGTTTTGTATGTCAACTCGATCATCAGGAATAAATAACATATCTCACTCTTATAGGTGCACAGATTCAATTTTCAATATAATTTTTAAAAGTTTCTACCCATTTACCCCCCTCAGATGGCCTGAAAAACTATGGCGAGTAGTTTTTTTGATACGGTTATCAGGAATAACATATCTCTGTTTGGTGGGTGTACAAAGTCGATTTTTCATGTTACAAATTTTCTAAATATTTCCACTCAATCTCCACCCCTTCCAGCGGCCTAAAAGCTGGGACGGCTCTTTTTTTCTTACTGATTCAGTCAATGAGCATATATTGAAAAATAATAGGTGTACAAAGTCGTTAAATGAAAAAGTCGTGATTCAATATTTTTTCTGTGTACTTGTTTTGTATACATGATCAGCGGATTGAACGGGTGCAGGAAACGAGATATTTGGGATTCGTTATTGTTACCCAACTAAAATTTGATAAATATATTGACTATATTTCGAAAAAAATTGGATTCATGAGACGTATAACTTCATCTTTATCTCAGTCTAAATGGATAACACTGTACAATACTATGATATTGCCTCATTTCAACTATTGCAGTTCTATAATTTACACGAACATATCTAATTACGAGACTCCGCAAATTCTAAAAAATATAGCAATGCGTATTATCCTTGGTTGCAACAGGTACACGAATATAAAATCGATGTGATATCTAACATCGATCGACTGGCTTAATGTGAAACAAAATCATCATATTCAAACAATGACTTTCATTTTCAAAATGATAAATAATTTACTGCCCAATTATTTACAGTATCAACTGATTCCTGTGAACAATATCCAATGATCGAGCAACACGAACTGCAAGTAATATGAATTTCTATGTAAAACCATCCTCTAAAGCTAGTTCGATGAAATCTGTCTTTTTCAAAGGTATTGTTGAATTCAATCTACTTCCTCGTGAAATCAAAGAATCTTCGTCCATAAAATTGTTTAAAACAAAATTGAAAGAATGTGTGACAAATTGAATATTATAAATGTGTATGTATATGTGGTTCCTGATGTTGGTTCATTATATTATTTTGTGTATGTAGGTATATATCTATGTGTGTGTGTATATTTATGTATATGTTAATGTATATGTATATATAGATCTGTGTAAAAATTTTAGCATGTTCCATACTATTCTTTTATTTTTTATATTTTCTTTATACATTGTAATCTGATTATCCGATGATAAATAAAGCATTCATTCATTCACTTTGTGAATGTGCATAACTTCACACTTGTATAAAGTCTCCAACTATTTGACACATTCTTTCACAATAAACCTGAAAATTTTAAATCAAATCTTTATCATCAAGAGCACCCAGGCATCGGTTTTCTCCAATAAGATAAATATCTCCGAACCGGATATGATAATGTGAGGACAGATAATTCCGCTTTCTGCTTCGATAAGTTTATTGGTGGTTAAAATGGACACTAATATGTCTTGGCACAATCATGTCGCTGGAATTACAAAGGCTGCTTCTCAAAAGCTTGGAGCATTGTTCCGAACCAAAAAACTTTACACACCTCAGCAAGTTTCGATGCTTTATAAAGTATTATTGGCATGTATGGAGCTTCGCGCCTGAGAATATTCTAAAGCTGCTTGCATCCTTGCAACCTTGATAGACTGGAACATCGAAGAAAGGTTGGGGATTTGTCTCTCTTTTATAAATACCTTCACGGAAGGTGTTCAAGTGACTTGGCACATTTGATTCCACCAAGAGCGGTACATATCAGAAATACGCAACGGACTGTGGCTGCTCATCGATTTGGGGTTCATCTCAGTACTCCTCGAACTTTACTTTTGAAAACTCTTTCATTTGGAGAACTGTGTTTATATGGAATAAACTTCCTGAGAACGTTTTTTTCAAATTAATTTAATCTCCAGCGATTCAAATCCAACGTGAATCGCTACTTTCGTACAGGCACCGCTCTTAAAGCGCCTCGAGGATTTTCCTTAGTGTTTGTGTTTTCTCCTTAAAAAAAGTCAATGAATCTTATTCAGATCCTTTACTTGAGATTATAATTTTCAACACGTCTACTTTGGATATTTTTATTATTTGAATTTGAATAATTCATTAGAACAATTAAAAAAACTTACGAATAAAATTTATATTGATTTTCACCGTTCAACAGTGTTATTCAAAATAAAATTTCATTAGTAGGTTTTGTTATGGATTTTCATCAAGTTCCAGTTACATTCAATTATTAGTGCGAATGATGAGACTATCAAAATTTCTCAAGTCTCCATATGTGTATGTATTTTTAAAGAGTCAATTTTGAATATATCACATAGAATATAAAAAAATAAATATTTCGTAATAAAATCTCGAAATCTCCCCCAACTTACTCACAGTAGTTTCTGGAAAATGCCTGCCGGAAAACAACAACTTTCCCGACTAATATCACGCTGGATATTGAATTGTATCCGATATAGATATTTATGCAAGATACCTCACAAGGGTAGTTTTGCAGATGTTTCTCCTTTATCCGACAGCAGTAGCATGCTGAAATCAATCTAGTATATTACTTGGCGGAATTGACGCGGTGGTCGTACGCCCGACTCACGATCGGAAGGTCGTGGCTTCGATCCCAACCTCGACTAGATATTTTTCTCGAGAGAATTTATCTAGTTGAAGCTGGGATGATTCTGCAACTGGGTGAGAAATCACACGTTGAAAGGTAAGACCTCGTTAGTTTTTAGTTCGCAAAAGTTTCGATTTCTGAGGTTTGTCGTTCGTAGAGGTGCGTATACGATTCTTTTTCACTGCGGAATGAAAAGTTCGACCTTTCGTTGATATAGCGTTTTTCAATCACCTGTTAAAAATGTAACAACTGTCGTCATGTATTTCAAGTTGTCATAGACAGTTCGATAAACAATCTGTCGGTAGTTTACCGAGAGGAAAACTAAGTTATGAGCATGCGCGTAAGTGCTATCTAACTGGGAGAGAATTAGTGAGTCACTTTTGTCCCGCATACAGGAGACGAAAAGCAAACTTTTCCTCCTGCAGTGGAAAAAAAATAAAAACCTAATTAAGTCAAGAAGCCTGCAATCATTTTTCTTCGTTTCACAAAAATATTATTTTTGTTGCTTGAGAGAGCCATCCGATTCATCAATTTCTTTCAAGTCTCCAGAAAACTCTACAGATCCAGAGACTTATTGCCTTTTTGGCTCTCATTTTCTCATGACATAATTTTAATTTCCCAATATTTGATTCCTTAATCAAAACATGAAGAGTTGTATTATCTCTATTGTATCATTTAAGTTGATCTATGCTCAATCAATCGATCAGTCAATCAATATATGCTTTATTATCTGAAGAACAAATGTAAATTAGTCATGCGGCTAAGTAAGATGAAATATAGGTTCAAAATATTATTAGCGAATAATATGTGTCATTGAATTATTCAAAATATAGAAGTATATAAATATAGATTGAAAATTAATAATAACTATATATGAAAACATACACAGACAATTTGAAAACTTCCCACCCTTAATATCTTCCTTTCAGTAAACAATATCAGGGAGAAATTGAAAAAACATGTCAATTTTATTATCAAGAGGGACACTTTCAAGGACTATTTGCAGCCCTCGTCGTTCAACCCCCTAGGAGGGATAAGATGTTGCCCTCAGAAAGGGGGGTCAAGTGGCACATCATTTTGATTGGCGTTCAATTCTGCTTCCGAAAAATATCGTCCTTTAGGGAAACAGAAGTAATTATTAGTAGGCCTATACTCAGATGCATCGTTCGACCAGAACTGGTAAGTATATTAGGTGGTACCGTTCCAACCCTTCATTAGGGGTAACATTAGCAAGTAATTTATAGTTAAACGTAAATCGTAGTGAAGTTTTGCTTATTATTTTCATTCTCATCGAAGAAACTGTACAGATAGCCGTCCTTTTTTGCTACACCTGCTATGGAAATTTTCTGTTTTCAGGCAAAAAATTGTTTCGCAAATTAGAACGATGTGGTAGTATTGTGCATACAGTTATAACTTTTGGTCTGTTTAGTGATTACTTCAATAAGTGTATGGAAGTATAAAAATGGTTTACATTCTTTAAGATAAAATTGAAATGATTGTAATTTATGGAGAAGTTGGAAAGTGCGCACGAAGGGCGGCATGTCTTTTTATAACCAAAGACATCCAAATTGTAATGTAAGACACCGGTATACTTTTGATTTGGTGAATAAGTTTTACGAAACTGATTCAGTGACAGATAAAAAAATAAATAACACCAGAGCACTGAATAAAGCAGCACAAGTTGAAGTTTTGGGAACATTTGCTGAAGAGCCCACGAGCTCCTTACGGTCAGTATCAGGACAGACGGGAATGTCACGCGAGACTATAAGAAAAGCATTAATAATGCATAAATTTCATCCTAATAAAATACAGATTCTTCAAGAGCTCCACAAGAATTATTATGATAGAATAGAGTTTTGTGAAATCATGTCTGATCGAGTCAATACCATCCCTAATCTTCTGTTAAACATCTGTTTCAGCGATGAGAGTTCATTCTTTCTGAATGGCAATGTTAGACAAATTGTCGCTATTGGAGTGACGGAAACCCACATATTTTTCGGGAAGAGTATACACAACACCCACAAAAAGTTAATGTTTGGGCTGGTATTGTTGGAAATGCCATTATTGGTCCATTATTTCTGGAAGAAAACTTGACTGGCAATTTGTACCTTGAAATGATTGACAAGACTATCGATCCTCACGAGCTAGAAACTCAAATGGACGCAGAAGGTAATGAACATTTGTAGAAGGATCTGTTACATTTCTAGCAGGACGGTGCTCCACCTCATTGTTTTATTCTTCTCCGACAGTGATTTAACGAGAGATTTTCGGATAGATGGATTGGCAGAAGAGGAGCAGTTGAATAGCCCCCGAGATCAACGGATTTAACACCCTTAGATTTCCTTCTTCAGGAGCATCTTAAATTCGTTGTTTATAAAATATAACCTTCTGATATTGAAGAACTTTAAAGACGAATTACAGCAGCATGCCAGTCAATTCCTGTTGAAGTTTTCCGTAATATTAGAGGGGAATTCGAAAACGGACATTATTTCTGTTTAGAGCAAAATGGACGACATTTTGAACAGTTTAGAAGATGAGCTTAAGTAGATTTTATGTTTGAAATGTCTTTCTCGAAAATTAAATTTTATTTTGTGAAAGGACAATAACCAACAAATGAAAAATCCCACGCGTAATAAATTTATTCCAGTCATTCAAGAATATCAATACAATAATGCATCTCAGAACAGGCAACTTCTAATTACATGTGTTAGTTTCGAACGCTATTTTTCGAAAAATGCTCATCAAAAAATAATAAGTCAGGATATCATTGGTAGCAGAATTGAACGCCAATCATAATGATATGCCACTTGACCCCCTTTCCCACTTAAATTCTAAGAGTAACATCTACCCCTCCTAAGAGGTTGAACCACGAGGGCTACAAATAGTCCTTGAAAGTGTCCCCCATGACAACAAAATTGACCTGTTTTTTCGATTCCTCATATTGTTTACTGGAAGGAAGATATTAAGGTTGGGAAGTTTTCAAGTTGACACACTTTATACCAACTTATACACGTGTAATGAACACAATAATAAAGGTATTGAAAGCTAGAGAAAAAATAGTCATTGAGCACATATAGTGAGTAATCAAGCAGTATTTTCTGGTTGATTTTTTAAATATATGATTCAAGAAATGTTCTTCATTGTGGTGGGTATATGGTTACATATTTTATATAACATTGGAGGGTATTTGTAGCCTGAAAAGCGTGCTCTGTTTCGTATTAGAGTAATCAAGAGATATTTGTGAGTTTTGACCGTTTTTAAGTCTGAGGCTGGAAATCTCGAGTAAGATTTTGTGTTGCTTGAACAATTCTCTACATCTTTGTTCAACAAAATATTTTTCTCAAAGCTCCTTTCTGGAAAATGAGTAAAAACAACAGACACCCCAGATACACGGTGCTAGCCGCGAAGTAACCCGTTATTAGGGAATAATCTTATTACATAACAATACTATTTTTGTACAAAGATTCAATATGATATTCAAATTTCAATTTGCTATCTATTTCGAACCTAATTGAAGCAGTTATTCAGTTTTTTCGACGATCTTTTCATAAAAGCTTTTGGGCTTTGGAAACAAGTTTTCTGGCTTTCACAAAAAGCAATCCAGTTCGAAACGAACTCTTCACAAAGATGTGTAGATCATGCAAAGAGTTGTATGACCCCAGCGATCCGAATTCTATAAAAACAAAATTTAAAAACAGGATTTTGAATAAACTTGCAGGGTAATTTTAATTAAATATTGACGAGCAAACAATGAAGCAAAAGTTCGTCTTCAGCTTAATTGTCGGATTCTGATTCCGAACTCAACTAAAGCATGCTTTCTCAACTTGGTCGGACACAGCGGTACGATTGTCACTTCGAAACTGCGTTCAATATTCGGATCACCCACGCTTCGCGTGTGACACGTGCGTGTCGTGCAGGTCACCTCACACGCAGTCAATTTGCGTCTAGCCTAAGGCTAGGCGCAAATTCTTTCGTGCCATTCTTTCCTGCCAATTCGCGTGTTATCTTGTTTTTTGTTGTTTATTTTTCAAATTCAAAGTCATGTTTGAGAAAAAGTTAATTGAGGCCGTTATAGCATACAAAGAGTTGTATGACCCCAGCGATCCGAATTATATGAAAACAAAATTTGAGAACAGGATTTGGAATAAACTTGCAGGATAATTTTACTTTATAATTAACGAACAAAATTGAAGCAAAAAATCATCTTCAGCATCATTGTCGGATTCTGATTCCGAACTCAATAAAAGCAATCGGACATAGCGGTACAATTGTCACTTCAAAACTGCGTTCAATTTGCGGTTCATCCATGCTACGAGTGTGACACTTGCCTCTCGTGCAGGTCAGCTCACACACGCTCAATTTGCATCTAGCTTAAACAACTCTGTTTGAAATTTGGAAAAAAATGGATAAAAAAATCCTATAAGTCACCAGCTTTGGTGATAACACGTCCAGTGTAATGAAAGTTGATATACTAAAATTCCAAAATAGTTGGCTCTAAATTCTCAGAAATTACTGACGTTTTTGCCTTAATCTGTCTCTTGCAGTGGCGTACAGAAATTATACTAAACAGATGGGGAAAATGATGATGAAATATATAGAATCGCAACCTTGACATCAATGTTTTCGTTTCAATGCAATAATATTTCTAAGAATTTACTATAATTCATTTGAGTTAAAAAAAATCAGTGATATACATTTAATCATGTGACAACATAAATTTGATACATTATTCATCATTTCATCATATAATCATTCTCATCTATTTTTTTTTTGTCGTTTCACCTTCTACAATCTGGAAGAAAGTCGATATTAACTCTTGATTTCCTCCACAAAAAAAAAAATTTCGTTAAATTTAATCATTTTCTTTAGCAACGATTTACCTTTTGTGTGTCCTAAATATGCAATGAAATTTTACTGGTAATCAGATTGTATTGTAAAGAAGATTGCTCTGAAATCAAATCTCGAAAATTTTGTTGCTGAATTTGTTCGTCAATCTCGATACAATTGGAAAGAACAATCATTGAAATAATCTATCTATTTCTGAAGAACATGTGCTAAATCCCGGATTCTCGCAGTGATGGAACAAACAGACAAAAAAGTTAATTGCCCTTTCAGAGATAGCAGTTCAAGAAATTAAATAGAGTGTGTTCATTCAATCCTTAAATTGCGCGATAAAACCAGGGGTCCGTGTGATAAATGCCTGTCATTTGGGTAATCTGCCGAGGATGTTTTAATTTGCCAGGAAAATAAATCCCTTATCTTTACCAATTCTCATTATTATCCTTTTTCTTGTGTGTTCTGCAAATATTAATTTTCTAGAAAAGACGGTTTCAATCATCTCCCGGAACGAAATGAGCTGGCTCTCCTTCGAATGAATAATTAGTTTTTCACAATATGTACGATATTATTTATTCTTTCCTACTTTTGAATAATTGAAATAGTTTTTTATTCACTTTTGAAAAAGAATTCAAAAATTTTCGAAAATTTGTGTTAAAGTAAAGTTAAAGTAATTGTGTTAAAGTATAGAAAAAACAAGTGAAAAATATTCTCGTATAAAAAATGATTATTCAATCAATGCAACAGTATTATCATGGAATGCAATAAAATAATAAAACTGATAATGTTTTTTCACGATCAAAACGATTTTTATATAGGGCAAATCTAGGACAGTTGAACTCCTATTCATTCGAACACGCATAAAGTTCAAACTATGTCTGAAATTTTGATCACCCAATGGTATATAAAAAATATTGGCAAATATTTATTATCAAGATGTCAAAGTTGGAAATGATCTCCTCAATTATCTGTAATATTTTTTTTCCCAGAAAGTTACTTCCAGATGCAAACTGGAAGAAAAAGCCCTCACGACATAACTACTTTCATATAAACAACAAAAAAGTACTTTCGAAACAACTACTCTCGTATGAACATCCAATTATACGAAAATCATCTTTTCCTATTCAGTTTGTACTCCAAACATACGTTATGGAGTTTAATGAGGTATCATTCATAGGAACAGTTACGATATAAAAATTTTACCTTCATGGATCATCATTAATTTCAGACTTCGAAGTTTCGGAAAAAGACAGTTGTCTTATTAACTCATCAGCACCTGTCTGCATAATATTATTAGAAAGTACTCATATCATTCGCAACATTACGACTTCATGTCACGGATGAGAAAAATCTACTCATGTCACGATGACAGTACTTAACTATATTCATACGCTTATTTAATTCAATTCCAGTCATAGGAATTTTGTTCAAATGAAAACGAGTATTTTTAGCAGAGACTCTTTTTTGGCAGAAAAAGTTATTGGCTTTCACTGCTCCATCTACAGTGCCTTCATTTCAAAACTTCCCACCCCTAGTATTTCGTTTAGCAGGGAGTATTTGCCGTATGCAAAAAACATCAATTTAGGTATCGAGGGGGAAGTTTAAAACCAGTGCCAGTGGTACTTTAGGTTTAACCCCCTTACCCCTAGCTACCCCCACTTGATAATTTTAAATGGCAACCCCTATCTTGTAACACATCATTTGAAAGATCTTAAAAATTCTCACTCAACCCCGTTTAGAAAACTGAAATTGGTTGATGCGTTCTTGTAAAATGGGGCAAAAAGAAAATGAATTAAAACAAAATGCAAAAATTTATGGAACCGCTACCACTGACTCAATAACGGTATGTTTATGTTTCTTTTCTATACAGAGTTTTTTTGCTTTAACTGAAAGTGAAATAAGGGCACACAGTTGCTTTTTGGCGTCAGTTATAATTAAATAGTGAAAACATTTATCAGAATTAGTTATTCCTGATTTTAAACTGTTTGTCAAGTGGTGTCAGTTGCACTGACAGT